>CAAKHG010031956.1:18090-33063 GCA_901007715.1 Dactylopterus volitans
CCCCACCTGCACCAGTGAGCCTTGGCCTCCATGAACCCTGTCGCCGGGTCACCGCTTTTCCTTCCTTGGACCACCCTTGATAGGTCCTGACCGCTGCAGATCGGGAACACCCAAATGCCTGAAGTGGCTCAAATCCTTAAGCTGGCAAATGTTTCCTCCTTGATAACCAGATAATCAGTGTTCTTTGCTTCATCCGCCGGTGGCCATGATGTTATGGCTGATCGGTGAATACAGCTGCTGTTATTTCAGCGGCGGTCACCACAGTCCAGAGGACAATCTGGATTCAGGAGCACAGTCAAGACCGATGGGAGACGATAGTGAGGGGGACCTTTTGCGGATGAGGACTGGATGACACACCTGCGTATGCGGCGTTGAACTTCACGCTCAGTCATGCAACTGAAGGCCACGGTCAGTTTTTGGACCGACAGCGCTGTTGCGAGTTCACTGGGGTCAAAATGAGTCCCCGACCATCTCTGATCTAAATCCATCCCCGATGCATCTTCCCTGCACTTACATCAGAGCTTTGATGCGGTCAAGCACCATCCCATCGCCATATGATCACTAAAGACGCATGTCCGCGCCAGGTCTACTTGAAAATGGGGTCAGTTTTCTGGGGCAGAGATGTGAGTGTAGTTCAAGCCAACGCCGCAGAGCCAAAATGAGCCACATGATCCCGGGAGCTGAACTTGAGTCAACTGCAGAATTTTTTTTTTTTACAATTTGATCGCAAATGATAAAAAAGACAAATGTCATCAGCTCCGAGCTAATATGGCCACCATCACGAGGCAGTCGCAGGCCTGTTCTTATCCCATGAGAATCAGAGCCGATTCTTCAAACATTCTTGAGCGTCCGCATTTGTTTAAACTTAACTTAAGCGAAATACTGCGGTTTGGTTCAGCCACAGTTTGTATCTCTGAGGTATTTCACTTTATACATCCCTCTCACTACAAGTACTGAACTGCTGGTTAACCCCGCTTGGAGAAACACAAGTTAAAGGTGGTTTGACTTGGCATCTCCAAGCAAAACTCTCATCTTGAAAGGAAATCCTGGCTTCTCCTCTCCGTCCTCCACCACCAAAGGAACCAGCTGTGGACGCCGCCACGCTTTCCTGCTTCACGCCTGAGAAACATTTCAAGGAGGCCCACCATGAAATACCCACAGCATCAGCAGGGTACAGACGCTTCCTCTTTCTCGCTTCCCCCTCTTAAGTTAATCCACCCCACCTCCACCCCTGCTTCTTCCTGGCTTTCAAAGCTCAAAGTCCCTGTTGTGCTGACCACAGGGACAGTTCACGGTTGGAACCGTTGAGGGGTTTGGTGAGTCAAAGGGAAATTAGATTGGAGAGTAAAGCACAAAAGGTGCAGTGCAGAAGAAAAAAAAAAGTCTGTCTCAGGTTTGGTTATGGCGCGTATATCACACGCCAACTGTGCTTCTGTGGCTATTAAAACTAACTTTTAAACTCACGTGACATGCTGCTAAAATCAACAAACCAATAACAGGTTGCAGTGCACGATCCAGAAAACAACATCAGCTGTCTGCACTGAGAACTGTAACGTGGACAGGTGATACACTGTAGCAAACCCTCTGGAGATGGCTGAGTGCAGGACCCCCACCCTTTCCAGCTGACTACTGTTGCTGGCTGGCAGGGCAGACAAAGCTTCCCGGCTCCTGTCAAAACACCTCCTAACTAGGTAGCGGTGGCTACAGCTGTCTGCTGATGGAGGGCTGAGTGCACCGAGACACTCGTGGGGTGTGGAGGCGGGCTGGGGAGAGAGTCTACACGGGTTTGTATGTCTGGAATGGACCGGAGAACACAGACGATCTGCCGGAGAGGCTGACAGGGTGACTGCACCGGAGCTCCATGCATGTGATGCCTCTGCTCTTCAGTCCCTCCCTGCATTTTTTGTGCATGTGGATCTAAACTGGGGCTGCCATAAATAAACTGATTTATTCAAACAACAAACAAAAACCCCCAAAAACAAAACAAAAACATTGGCCAGCATCAGATTCTCCTTCGCACATTATGGTGAACTGAATATCTTTGGGATTTGGACTAATATCTAACCCCTTCTTTTTTTTTTTGTGAAGTTATTTTCCGCGGAACTGATGTCGAAACCACCTAATTCAAAGTCTGAATGGACAAGATTCTTGCTTTTGTAATGAAGGAGAGGTAGCCGGGTAGCTCCTGGTTCGTTTTCTGACTCTTAACTGTGGCTGTCGGTTGAACGGTGGTGGAACCATTCCAAACGCTGGGCAACAATTTTTGCCGGAGGGCCAAACTGACATATATAAAGTAAGCACGGGGCCCCGCGTTGTATAATTTAATTAATACATAAAATACATAGTGCTGAATAATGCCAATCCATAGTACCGGATTGGCAAAAAGTTTTTATTGTTTATTGAGGGGTAACTTTGTCTTCCTTGATGAAACTGCAGAACGCAGAGCTCATGAAAAGGCCACTTTGGGCTCTTGGGCCGTATTTTGCCCACGTGCGTTCTAGAACTATTTCATGGTGCA
Source organism: Dactylopterus volitans (assembly GCA_901007715.1). Taxonomy (NCBI): domain Eukaryota; kingdom Metazoa; phylum Chordata; class Actinopteri; order Syngnathiformes; family Dactylopteridae; genus Dactylopterus; species Dactylopterus volitans. The sequence goes on from CAAKHG010031956.1 coordinate 20,609, forward strand.
ACATCTTTTACATAATAAGTTAAAGAAAGGCTTGTCTATTGCCACTTTTTTTTTAAGCAGCTGATGAAAGTTCTGCAACAGAAGGTTACTATATTTCTAAGTGGCTGAATGTCCAATTACACTGGACATGCACCAAAAAAGACGTCTCTTTTAATTAATTCAAAGCATTATAATAACGCCGGCCAATTGCTGAGGAATCTATCATCATCCTTTTAGGACCCCACTCTTGCCCCACACTCCACCTGATGCAACAGTCTGACACATACCACAAGGGAAGACAGGCACAGCCCATCACAGAGCACCCATGGAAAACTCAAAGGGTGTCACGGTTTTCGGCAGACACCTGTCACGCGGCTCTCCACGGTTCAAATCCCTCTGGGGGAGGGATGCTTGCCGTCTAGACAAGACTGTCAAGATCCCTAGATGGGAAGTCTTTTTTTTAAAAGCTGTGAGGAGAAAAGGGTGCGGGGGAAGGGAGGAGGCGGAGGGCAGCAGATAAAGGAGCCGAGAAAGAAGATGGTAAAGGAAAGGAAGGAAAGGAGGATGAGGTGGTGGCGGCGGCGGCGGCGGGTGGTGGTGGTGGGGGGAGAGGGAGGTAGGCCAAGCGTGAAGGAGGGATGATAGTGGCGGAAGAGGAGGGGGGGGGTGGAGAACAAAGACGGCGAGTTTGTGGTAGAAATCAAAGCAAGATGTGATAAGAGGTGTGACAAGGAGACAAAAACAGTTTGGTGGCAGCCATATTTAAATATTTCATATCAAGTGTGTATTCTAAACAGCATCTGAGAGCGCAGGAAGCAGGATTTCTGGCAAGTTAAGACAATAGTTACCCTACATGATTACGCGTCCTCGTGAGAATCCACTCCAGATTAAGCTGCGGCAATTCTGAACAGCTACACAACCTCATGATGTCAAGATAAGAAAGATAATACTGAGGCGGAAGAGAAGGGGGATAATGTGGAACACTTGGTTTGAAATTTCCAAGTTGTGATATTTCCTATCATGTGATCTCGATGGAGCTGTAATTTCTTTTATACTTTACACAGGAGGGCCTTCTTTTCTCCAAATGGATGCTTGTCTGATGCAGAACCTGCAGGATTACCCAGAATGCTTTTTAAATTTTTGCTGTGGGCAAGTATAAAAATATATTGAGCTATGATCTCATTTTTTGAGGGAAAAAAAAAACATATCTCCAGATTGCTAAGATAAGGAAATGGACAGTTTAGAGTCCCGCTCCGCGCAGAGATGTTCTTCTTAATGTGGCTCCGGATGGTTGAGCTTTGCAGGTTCAGAGTTTGACCCTCGAAGGCTGTTTTCATGTTCATCTTCTCACGGGCTGAGGAAAAAAACCATGATATACACCTATTCCGATTCCAAGCCGTTTGTTTTTGATGCCTCCTCAAACGTGCCTGGAAGGGGGTTTATTTAGACCTGACCCCACAGATACTGGATTTGCCCGTGACTGCATGTCCTGAACCACCAATTAAAGAGGGATCTCGATTCACTGCTCAGACATTATCTGAGGAATTACGAGTTAAAATTGGAAATACAGGGCGGGAGGAGTAAGAGGAGGACAGTTGTTATGGTAAATGCACGCAATAATGCTGATTTGGCGGCGAAGAGCGCCATCAACCACGTCTGGCACAACCTCCCAGAGGTGCCGTGATGCGGTGGCGATGAAGGCAATATCAAAATCATTTCCATACTCATTAAAGCCACTCAGTGACCCCCGCGGGCCCCGTACGGAAGCGTCTGCATTCATTAAGTTTGGTTTAATTTGCCACTTGTCCATATTTGCTCTCATGTCGCACGTGTACGAGGCGCGGACGCATGACCTGCATCAAACGTGGCAGTTTACTTCCCGGCCTTTGGGACATGCGATTTAATATCTCCGGATCATCCGTGATGCATTCCGGTGTCAAGTCCGACCACAGGTGGAACTCTGCCTCGCGTTATTCAGATAGTGGACATCCCGCTCTCCTAGGATGAAGGAAAAGAGATAAGGAGTCTTCCTGACTCTGAATATATAATTGTAATCATTCCTCCTTTAAGGGAGAAGACAGGCCGAGCTGGAGAGGTTATGAGAGATAGTGACGAGGCTAAGGGTACGGATGAAAGGAGGCTGGAAGGACTGGAGGGAAATATTCATAGATGAGGACAGACAGTAAAGCAGAGGAGGGAGGCGATAAGACGGAATGAGCACAGAAGGCAGAAGAGGGTCTTGTGAGGGCTTTTAGAAAAGTCTTCAAAGGGATAGGATTGGACGGACAAAGGGAGGCGGAGGATGCTGGGTAGGAGATGGAGGCGGGCGGGCGGGCGGAACTGCGGCACATCCGCACTAAGCAGGCTAAATGTGGAAACGTAAATGTTTCTAAGCCGCGTTAGCGAGGGTGTAGTCTATGTCATGGTGCTGTGGACGAGACTGAGTAATTGAATGACGGAGGAAGGTGGTGGTGGGGGTGGGGAGGAGGTGCAGGTTATAGTTCTGGCACAGAGCGAGTGAATCCCCGGGGGACCTGCAGCCACCTGCTGACATCGGCTGGTTTTATAGCGAGCCAGGGGGCCATAAATAAGGCATTATGGGTACGGATGGGGAGGATGTGCTTGGCTTAAGTGTGCCACTTTTAAAAATCCCCTTTGCCATTAGGTGTGTGTCCGAGCTTTTTGCAGTGACGGATAAGTGTGTGTGTGTGTGTGTGTGTTGATCTCTGGAGCCCCGGGGGATCTGCACATCTCAAGATCATGATCCCCCGCCCCATCTTCCCGTCGGTTAATCATATTGCAAGAGCTGGCATATAATGGCGCGTAATGGCAGCTTTCTCATCATGGAACCGAGCTCTTCAATCACTGTGCCACAGATTTTAACGTTATATTATGTGTTGCTGGGATGTTAAATTGATTACTGGTCGCCTACATTCCCCACATCTGCTGGAGAGAACACACTTGAAGTGAAATGTGTGTTTGATTTTTTTTTTCCCCCCGTCGCCATCCTTCATCTCTCCCATCCCCGGGTTTTATTTATAAAGCCTCCTCCCGCAGCTCAGTCGCGCTGCATGTCCACCAGACAGGGAGCATCTCTCTTGAACATAATTCTCCACGTCACAATAAAAGCTGCTGGTCTTACTGGGAACAGACATTTCCATTACGCTTACATATCCCCGCGGGCGTCATATATTTTAACCTTGAGCATGTTTTCTGTGGGCTTGATTACACAAGTCTGTTTTTCTTCTTCTTCTTCTTCTTCTTTTCTCTCCCCCCACTGGCCCTGATGGAGCTCCCGGCTCTCCAAGTGCCCTTCTAGCTCTCATGTGGTCTTATGTGATTGGTTTATTAATCCAGGAAAGAGTCTGCTCGGCAAATATGCTCTTCTTAACATATGCACATCACATCTTATATTCACCTGAGGAGTCAGAAAACATCTCCTTTCTACTGCTGGCAGGTTAACAGCTGTGATGAAACACTTGGGATGCGACGCTTGGTCAAAGTTTTGCTGTTTATACGTTTCCCCGGAAACAAGGCAGGACTCTGGAGATTCTAATACTTTCAGGCACACAAGCAAAAACACTTTCTCTCTACTACTTGACTTCGACACACTACTCTACCCTTTCATTGACTTGCAATGGGAAATCCAAACAAATACCGTGGAGTATTTGTCGTTTCCATGCAGCGTTTGATCGATGAAGTAATGCAAAGCCGAAAAAAAAGAATCAGAGGAGTATTTGCAAATCAATGGGTTTGTTGTTTGCTATTTGGGGGAGAAGAGTGGGGTCTGCCACCTGGGGCGATGCAATGAGTGTGTATTCCTGTAACTTATACGATGGTCTTGGTAAACACTCGTGTTCAACGTTAAAACTTTGTCATGATTTTCGCCTATCTCACCCCGTTGGACTTTGTGACCAACTAAGCGGACTGGGATTATTTGTCGTCATGACGACGGCAAGCTCTTGTCTCATGGCCTTTCAACTGTGAGTGAAAAGCCGTCACCCAAAAAATTTGTGAGCGGATTCATTCCACACAAAACGACCATGGTATAAGCGGGGGAATCGCCGGCTCGGTGTACGCCGAAGGCTTTGAGACACGATGTGGAGGCAACGGGCCGCCCAACGTGAAGCCCCGAACACACACCCACACGTTGATTATCACAAAAAGTCGGCTCGTGTCCGTTATCGATCCGCATGCCTTCACCCAACCCTTCTTGCAATCCCAAGACCCAAACAACCTTGAGAGGATTTGCAAATACCTGATCCAGATCTAGTTTACAGGAAAAAAAATAAACTATTCACATGTAAATACCACGTGTCGTTACCTTCTTCAGTGAGTGTGCGATCGCTTGGTTTTCAAGGTCCACGGAGCGTGAAAAGCCACAAGATTTGACAGAACACAGAGGTTAGTCACTTCCAAAATGAGTTGTTCTGGAAAAGCAAGACTGACACAAAATGTCCCCCTTAAAAATAACTCCAGAGGACATGACAGGCGTGACAGTATTTAGGTCTTTGGATTAGTTTTAGTGATTGAACATTCACAGCTGAGTCTACTGTTTTTGGAGGGATTAGCGCACCAAATCTGGATGCGAAACATCTGGCACCGATGTGAACATATGAAAATACCTGCTAAAAACGCGTAAGCTTGCCATTGTCGGGGATTACCTGTCACTTTATGGCACAATGTGGAGTCCAAGTTAAAGACCTATAACTGGATATGCACGTGGGCAAAGAGAAAGTGTCTGAGGAGCTAGAAATGCCAGAGCTGCGCGACACCTTTTGGTTCAAAATATGGAAATCATAGCAGGAGTCTGTCAGTTTATTTTCAGCCTTTTCTGTTCGACTGCAATCTGTTTGGCAAAGGGGGGGTTTAGAGAAAGTGTCTGGGAGATCTTTTATTGGGTTCTACGCAAAACTGAAAATGAAATAGGTACTTTTAGGTAAAAAAGAAAGATGAGACCCGAATGAGAAGGACATTAACCCTGCTTTCAAGAAAACCACATCACAAACAGCCTATAAGCCCGACTGTTAAAACAAAAAAAACACCTTTTGATGCCTGAAAAATGACAAAATATGCCTTATGGCTGACGGCAGATCATGGAGGTCTGGGTGCGATCCTGGAAACTCGATTTCCTCAAACTGTTGGCGCAAATGCCAATGAAGAAGGCAACAGGGCGGGGGGGGGAGGGAGGGGGCTCCTCCGCGTGTAGCTGTCATCACTGTTTTCTCTGAATGCAGCCACAGAAACCAGATCCACGGGGAGGGGAGAGGTCATGGCGGACCCCCCCGACCTCGGCGCTCCGCTCAATGGGCCCCTCTGCCACTCCAGCGGCCCTCCAGGGACGCTTTGTCCACGCCACCTCCTCTTCTCATTCATACATGCACATACGTACATGAGTATTAATCCACACGAGCTGCTCCTTCATTTGTCTGACACACACACACACACACACGTGGGGCCTTCGTGTTAAGTCAAATAAATCTGATACGTCCTGCTTTTAAAGTCTGATGATTCGGTGCTTTATTTTATTTAAATGATCATAAATGCAATACTATTGTGCCTTTTATAGATGAAACAATTGGCCAATTCATGTACAAAAAAAAAAAAATCTATAAGAAAGAATAATCAATAATTCCAATAGTCACTGACATGTCCTTGAATAAGACACCGGACCTCCCCACTAATTTAAATGCATTATGTACTGAGAGCGTCGATGGGTAAAATCGCTAACGCCCCCCGACCGCAGCGACAGACGTGACAAAGCAGAGAAAAATCCTGATGCAGTGATCAGCTGCCATTAGGACACGTCCGCGCGACAGGCCGCGCGCAGACGCTGAGCGATGAAGCGGCGGCCGGCGGGACCGCTAATCGATGCAAATCTACATAACACGTTCAAAATGCGCCGTCGATACGGCCGGGGACCAGGCAGCGCGCCGCTGTCATAATCTCAGCCAATCGCAGCCTGCCGCTGAGGTCGGCCTGTGCTGTCCAATTTAAAATGAAATTAAAAAAGGGAAAAAAAAAGAAACCCAATAAAACCTTATTTAACTGCAGATGATGGAGAGATGGGGGTCCTCGCCGCGATTGGTTAAATTGATTGGCTGGTAAGCGCAGGAGAGGAAGTGTGCGGCTGTGTGGCTGTGACATAAATCAAGTGTTAAAAGGACTATCACGGGGACTCCAGCGCATATTGATTAGTCATTATTTGTACTAACGAGCCGGAGGGAGGGGTGAAGAGGTAGTAGTGGCTGTGGTGCCGATCTATTATCTGAAAGGGGGAGGGGGGGGGTGTAGAAAAGGGCCGTTAGGGATCAATAGGTCTCGCACAGGTCTGGCTGGTCCACCAAAGCGTTCCACTGTCATGTTCCACTTCGCCACTGAGAGAAAAAAAACGGCCTCACCGTGGATAGTTGTTGGTTAGCGGAACACAACCATTTTGGCATGTGACCCGTAAATCGAAGCTAAGTTTAGCCGGCACTCGATTACAGATTACACACGTCTGCGAGGCCCCGAGAGCTTAGAGTACCGAGTAATCCACAATCGCACCACAGCTGTGTGACGCCACCAATAATAGGCCAGGAAAGTGTGAGCACGGAAGACAACGGTGTCGCAGTTGAGCTGACATTTCACCTTGTGGTTTATGACATCTCAATTTCAGCCTTTTAGAGATTTGTGTGACGTTTTGACACGGCCAGCGACGGAGTTCTTGCGTGTTGGGCCACAAACGAGTTTTTGCGAGCGACCTTTGACCACAAATTCCCTAACCAACCCATGCTGGGGTTCAGGTGCTGAGGAAATTCTGTTTCTGGGAAAGTTCTTTTCAAAACAAGCATTCTGCAAGTTAAACACAAGACTTTTTTTTATTAAAGACCATCGTAATTGCAATTCAAGATTCTTCCATGCTGGCAAAGTAAATGTGAGGGGAGAATATGCATTTGACATTAAAACTATACTGGGCGATGTCAGGGGTTTCTGGTGGGTTCTTAGTGGGTTTTACACATTTTAAGACTTTCTGAAGGATTTTTTTTTTTTTTTAAAGAACCTGTATAAGTCAAGAGTGACATGGACGGAGAACCAGGTAATATAACGCGGGTTGTTGGAGGTCTTCCATTTCAATCCTGCTGCTCCATCCTCTCAAACTCACCTTGCCCCCCCCCTATGCCAGTTTGAAAACCACAAGCTTAAAGGCTAAACAACGGCGCAAGACACTGACTGGAATAATGGAAAATATATTAAAGAGAGAAATCCATCCCTCATCGCCAGGCAAGGAAACTGTCAACACTTTCAGAGCTGCTTCCTCCTCCTCTGCCAGACTATCACTCTGTTCCGCCCTTAAACTCTCCAGTGGCTGCTTGAAATACCAAAAAAAAAGAAAACTTCCATCCCCTTTACCCTCACATCCTTCTCATCTTGCTCCCCCTCGCCTACCAGCGAGAACTCGGCTTTGACGCCGGTGGTCGGTCGGGGCAGAGCCGCCGCCGCTCGCTCGACGTCTGGTTCTTGTCAAAACTCCCGAAAGTGGACAGGATATGGAACGCGATACGTGGAGCGGCAGAGCGCGGACGCGGGGCTCTGACGTCTTGAAAACATCAGGTAATGAGGGCTAATTGAGATCCCTTTAATGTCAAACGTTTCCGCCGTGTGCGATTTAAGATGACTTGAGAGCCCACTCCTGGCATGAGCCTCCCCCGTCACCGCGCTGTCAATGGGAGTTATCGGGAAGGAAAGAAAAAAGGAGCCTGCTTGCTAATCACAAGTTTCAAACGCCACCTGAATGTGGCGTCCTGGGACGGCGGGTGAGACCAGTCGGCTGAGATCAAGTAACCCTTAAACACATCATCCTGTGCAAGAATTTGAGTTTGAGCAGATGGCAGCGAGTCTGTCGAGCGCGTTTCATTTAGGGGTGTAAAGAAAATACACGAGGAAGCTGGAAACATCCCAATACACCAAACACCAATCTGGATCAGATTTTAAGTTGGTCAGATACTAGTAGTAAACCTCCGCGTGCCAACCGCACCACATTCGGCGGCCAAAAGCTCCAAGTTAAACCGTCTGTCTTTAAGATACCATTCAGGATCCAATATTTTGGTATCTTGTGAGATTAAAATTACATTTTATCATTTGAATTCATTATGCTGCGGCTTAATACTCAAGTCTTTCAAGCCATTAAAATACAGATAAATTGAGAAGTTCTATTATTTTACGCTCATTTAAATATAAAGTGAATCAATGAGGACAGCAAAGAACTCCGATTTCACACAATCAATCCTGGATTCCAGTGCGATAAAACAATGGAAACCAATATGCTACACTGCTTTACATACGTGCACACACGTTACATGCAGCATGACCACCTGTCGAATATTGAAGACGTTCCTCAAACCTTCCTGAAGCGTTGTTGCTTTGTGGCAGGGAGCATTATCCTGCTGGAAGAGGCCACTGCCATCAGGGAATACCGTTTCCATGGAAGTGGGGACATGGTCTGCAACAATGCTTAGGTAGCTGCTACGTGCCAGAGGAACATCCACATGGATGGCAGGACCCGAGGTTCCCCAGCAGAACATTGCCCAAAGGCATCACAATGCCTTCGCTGGCGAGCCTTCTTCCCATAGTGCATCCTGGTGTCATGTGTTCCCCAGGTAAGCGACGCACCACCAGACCACCTTCTTCCGTTGCTCCGTGGTCCAGTTCTGGTGCTCCCGTGTCCATTGTCGGTGCTTCCAGCAGTGGGCAGGGGTCAGCATGGGCACCCTGACTGGTGCCACACACACACACACACAACACACTGCCACGACTGCGTGTTCTGACTCCTTTCTACCAGAACCAGCTGCACCTTCTTCAGCAACTTGAGCTCCAGTTGCTCGTCTTTTAAAGGACCGAGGGAGCAAACAGCAGTGGAACACGCACGCACGCACGCAAAAGCCTTTAACAACTTGTAAATGCTGTTTACAAGAGAGCAACAGCGCCGAAGCTCGCGGGTCACGTACCCTTTCAATCGCGGTGCTCCAACACTCCTCAACCAAAAACCTGCCCCATGTGCCGCGAACACGCCGCCTCACAATGGCAGATTTGCATGAGAAAACCGGGGCCAAAAGGAGCGATTAGATTTTGTTCAGGCAGATTATTTGCTCTACACGTCTCCGCCCAGCAGCTGCTGGCCCCATTCACGGCACCGCTAAGTCATCCCAAGGCCGCTAGAAAAGAGCAATAGATCATAGATATCGCTTAGTGTCGAAATAGAGATCCAAACGCGCTGATACGCGCTTTGCCACAATCCTCATGACAAAGTCTAAAAAGAGCCCGAGCAGTCGACTGAGGAATTCCTAATTAGATTAATGAGCTTTTTTAGATTTCTCTTCCAGTTAAATCCTCTCATTTAATTCAATAAAGAAAACATCTTTTGGAGCTGTGTTTGTGTGTGTGTGTGTGTGTGTGTGTGTGTGTAAGAGGGTGGGGGGGATAATGAAACAGGGGGTCTCATAATCCCAAATGCAGTTACACTCATTAAAGAGGAGGTTGGGAGGGAGGGAGTGGCAAACAACAGGGGCTCAAATCAATCCAGAATATTCTCGGAATTGGCAAAAGTAGAGTGTCTTTTGGGGAGCCACTCGTTTTTTTTTAATCTCAGCCGGTACTGGACACTTTCGGAGCAGCTATAATAAATACTGACACCTACGATTATTTTCTGATATCTTTGAATCATCTGACCATCAGGGGTCGACACAATTCACTTTCAGCTTCGGAAACACAACATATCGCGCTTCTGGTGGCATTGGGAGGATGAGAAGATGCTGATTCCCATTTTAGTCGTCCCACCGGTGGGGACAAAATTTCTTTCAGATTTATGTTGCCTCGTCTGACGGACTTTCTCTGGCAGCCCGACCAGTGGAGGCAGATGGCAGCCCACCCCGAGTCTGGTTCCTCAAGACTTGTTCAGTTCAACAGATTTTATTTGCCACTGTTGCCAAGTACTTGTTAACGGGGGGAACCGTTGGGTTCTGCTTTGCTCTACAAGAGAAGTGGCTGAGAGGTGACTCTTGGGTGTGGCATAAATTGTAGAAAACTATAATAACCTCCATGCGACTGTATTCCCTCACCTACCAGTCAAGCTGCAAGTTTCCACCCATTTCTGTCCAGGTTCACCTTGACCGAGTTGAAGTTAACATATTGTGAGGAAAAAAAAACAGGCTGTCCTTGACCTCCACCTTCAATTTGAGTTCATCTGTGAGTCAGAGATGTCAGGTTAGATGAGAAGCCTTTCCCTCTGGACCTTCCTGAGGTGTACCGCGCTCACAGAAAGAGGAGCAGGCCTGAGGTCAAAGTGACCTTGATCAGCAAAATTTTAATCAGCTCTTCCTCAAGCCTGAGCGCACATTTGTGCCAAATTAGAAGGCCTTCCATCCAGGTATGTTTGAAATATTTGTGTAGCGATTGTGGGGAAAGAAGGAAAGCAACCACATCTACTCTGCACATCAATTCTTCATTCATCTTTATATCCACACTCTGTAACCTCCACAGGTTTTGGAAACCTCATAAAAAATTCCTCTCATTTTGTCAAATCCTCACATCATCAGCCAGCGCCACGACTCCCCCTCCCCTCTCTTGCTTGACCGCTCGGCGGGCAGCCTCGCCTCTGCTCCCTCCTCCCCGGCATCCACCTCCCTGCGCTCAGCAAGGCGCAGTCGTTGAGATGCAGGCTGCAACTTCTGCTGACAGCTTTACAGGGACTCCCTCTATTCTCTGCCCTCCATGAGGGGAATGTGTGTGTTAGTGTGTGTGTGTGTGTGTGTGGTAGGGGGCTATAGGTGGGAGGTCAGTCATGAACTCTCAAACAACAACACACTTATACGATAGTATATATAGCCACTGCAGGTATCATATAGGCATCGCAGGCTGAAAGGCAAGAAATATGCAACCACACAGACGACAGGAGACGTCTTGCTACCGAGCACGAATTCAAATATCGATACTGCGACATGACGTGATAGGCTGAGACAATCCTGCTGAAATATTTAGGCAGATGCTGTTAGCCGTTTGGACCAGGGCACGGGGGAGAAGTATGCCCCACGGAAATTTCCGCCAGAAAGTCGTGAGAAGTGGTTGTGAAATTCCACTCAGACTGCGATCTTTTCTGAAATCTTACAGTTATTCTGTTGTTTAAACCAAACCTCGATAGACGACCGGGAAAAAAAAAATCAAACTGCAAGCCCTGTGTTTGAACCAGCGACCACAAACTGCAGCAAAAGTGGATTTAGTCAACATGTCCTGTTGTAAATAGAGGAAAAGCTGCTATGTGACTGTTCTACTATACTCACTCTGGTGCAAACAGACACTTGTGATTCAATATATATATAAAAAAAGAAATATAAATACTTTCATGTCAAGTCCCTGACCTTTAAATTCAGCAGGATTTTTCAGATATGATCTTTGTTATGGAAAACAGTAAAAAATACCCACTAATGTTGTGCTGATTTAGGTGGTAAAATCATAAGCATCTTACACCGACAACAGAGACCTGGACCCGTTATCGCAAAGACTGGCGGCAGAATCCTTCCATCAAAGACCAGTTCATCCGGTCTTAAATGATGTGTACACACACACGCACGCGCGCGCGCGCACACACACAGTACTTGATGAGAGTGATGTGCTGAGGGGATGAAGGCAGTGACTGCACGATTCGCGGCTTCACATTGTTCCACGAGCGTCGTCAGAAGCATAAAAGCTTGCCACCCCCCCCCCGTGGCTAAACACAACGATCCGCGCTGCTCACGCGGCGAGTGATGGCCGATGAAGGACGGCGCTTTGTTGCTCTGCTCCGTAAGCTGCCGCCGCCGCCAATCACATGCGGGGAAGAAGCCCTCCGGGCGGGCGTCAGGTCCCGGCGCCGGAAAATGAAAACGGGCCGGGGGCCTTTGTGGAGGTCCACATCAACGCGGAGCACTAATGGCAGCGAACCTGCAACTGCACCAAAGAGGATTCCTAATCACCCGGCGCTGCGTTTTAATACCCCGGGGGGAGGTTAGGCGCACGAGCCGCGCGCAAATGCCGCGCCATTTGTCCGCCGCATCAAAATCGCACTCCATCGCCGTTTTTTCCCCAAACGCGGCCGAGACGTTATAATCTGCGAGCTGAATGGCAGACATCCCACGCTGTGAGCGCCGCTGCATTAGAAGGAGAGCTTCTCATATGGAGTGCCTTGCTATCACTAATGATTAACCAGAGCCTGGACGCCGTGGCGGCTCTAGCAGCCCTTCAAAGACAAAAAAAAAAAACGTGGAGACGATTCAATTGCTTTAATAGGCCCCGGTCCAAAACCGCAGCGAGAACGCGCACTTCCACCCGTCAGCAAATGTCGCAAGCTGTTTCAAGATGAGGGCCCTGATGTAATCTTTATGAGAACACTGCTTGTTGAAACTGGGGGTAGAGGGGGATGTAAGAGCTGCAGAGGCACGGGAGAAACGGGACGGAAAAAAGGG
>CAAKHG010031961.1:0-11111 GCA_901007715.1 Dactylopterus volitans
AAAATGGATTTCAAAAAAAAAAAAAAAAAAAAAAAAAAAAACCCTTAAGAAGCAATTCTGTGTTTTAATGTTTTTTGACAAATTTTAATGTAACATTTAGGGGTTTAAATAGCGATTTCAAATTTGGGGCTCGTGCATGGTTATGGATTGTGTGTTTTGCGCACACATCAAAGCCAGTATGTTTGCTCACAAAAAATCCAAGTTGTAATACTTTCTGCAGTGAATCTTAGTTGTTGACTGTTATTTATCTGTACGTTTAAAAAAGGTTGTATAACAGTTGTAATTGTTGTTGTTTTCACATTTTGTAGTGGGTCTTATCAATATGAAACCTTGGATAGAGTGTTAAGGGTGACGTTTGGGGAGATCTTTTTTAGAAGATAAAGAACGTTAAGATCTATGATTTTTTTTCCTGATTTTTTTTTTAGTGAAAGTGGTCCCTCTATGTTGGGATGGATAACTGTGATGATGGTAGCAGGAGTGGTGCTCTAATTACTGGTGTATGATCAAGAACAAATACCAAATAATTATTTTTACCCAAATATGTTGGGTTTGAGATTCTTTATCACCAGGAAAATGAACGCTTTAAAAATAAAGACATTCACCGTTAATAGTTTTCACATGTTCCCAGAGGCAGAGCTACTTACCTCTTATCCTAAAAGTTCATATGACTCTTAAAACATATAAGCGGCGGTATTATCCTTATCTGTACTGTAAAAAGGGGAAATAAAATAAAAGCGGAGGGCACCGAGAGTTTCATCCACCGACATAACTACACATAGCAAGCACATGTTTCTTTAATAAGGATGAAAGCGCAGGGCTCTTGTAACCGGATCCCTCTGTAGCAGGCAGCTTTCCATCATGGAACAGCAGGATTCTCTCTTTAACCCAGAAGCATCGGGACAGATGGGACCGTGACACGCAAAGCCAAAACACACACAGACTCCAATTCGGATCGTGACACAAGAGTGCGGATTTCTGTGGCTCTTGCGGACGCGTGGTGTCGTGAGGGCGAAGGGGAGGGGGCGGCCGCGAAGGCCACGCGAGGAACAGCTGGAACACCTGTACTCATTGTTCACACCTGCACTAACGCTGTTGTCCTGACGATGTTTCGCGGGACGCGCTCCCCTGCCGGGCGGCCGGGATGGCAGCTCTGTGATGAATTCTGTGCCGCTGGGGGTCAGGGGTCAAAGGTTAGAGGTACTCCAGCTGGCAGCCAGGGCTGCAGCGGACTCCAGGGAGGAGGCATTCATTGGAGGGGGGGAGAGGGTGAGGCAGCGGAAGGGAGGAGGCAGACGTTGTCTCTCTGCCTTGTTTGATGTACTCATCCTCAAGGCATGTTTTCCCTCTCTGGCATGAGCCATCCCTACTCTCAGATGGTAGGGGGAAAAAAACAAACAAAGACAAAAAAAACACATTAACATTGTAAAGGCCTCTTAAAGTTAAAGCAAATGTAAGGAAAAAAAACTTTATCTTAAGAAAGGACCACATGACGGCTTGTCAGCGAAGTCGTCAGGTATGAACTCGAGGACGGATGTCGCCCGATGCTGCAGTTGCCCCCGGTTCTGCAGGGCTTTATATCGTAAATCTTTCCGCTCGTTGTTTCTGGCTTTCGCGGCTCTCAGTGTGACTGCTGCGGTTCACTCCGAGACAGTGTCAATGTCATGGTGTCTCGTAGTGGCGATTACAGCCACAGCGGGCGATTGTTCTCAGGAACAAAGCTAAAAAACAAAACAAAAAAAAACACCACTGCGCACCTACTGTTCAGCACCAAATATAGCAGTTGGCATCCAAAAAAAACCCCAAAAAAACCCAAATCATTCCCCTCGAAGACTAAAAACAGAGCTAAAGGGAGAAGAAATGCTGGAATGGCATTTGCAATTTGCAGTACTCAAATTCCAGGCAGATCTATCCAGTGTGTGCATGTGTGTGTGTGATTAGTCGCTGCAGTTCCCCAGTTTATCCTATGGAGGGCAGCTCTGTTAATTAATGAGCCACATGTGCCAAGTGTTGCCATGATGTGTGTTTCATTTTACACAGTTTTCCAAAACATTGGTTCTCCTGGAGTGGAAAATGTGTTTAATCAGAAGTGTACAAAACACAGTAAATAGCCATTAAACTTACTTTAAGAGCTCCCACATGTTTACTGAGTTTATGAGGGGTGTGATTGAGGGAGGATAGGGTGTACCGTGTGTGTGTATGTGTGTGTGAGTGAGTGTGCGTGCGTGTGTGTGTGTGTGTGTGAGTGTGTGTCTGAGAGAGAGAGATAGGACCACATAAGCTTTCCTTCTCATTATTGTGTTGATAATAAAATGTTTCCATGGTTTATACACACTGGCATGGCGGTGCGGCTAAGGCAGCTAGCATCGCTAATGGCCATCTTTTGCGCACGCACGCACATGCATGCGCGCACACACACACACACATGCACACACACTCCCGGGATTAGGTGCCCCGGACAAAAAGGTCAGCCATATTCCTGCTTTGTGTCCTCTCAAACAGACAAAGAGCGTCCCGGCTATCTGTCACCAGCACACAGACAAAGGAGAGCGTTCTCATTTCTGCGCGTCTCCCCGTCTCCCTCGGCTGTCGTCGGCGCCATTGTATCGGGCTAAATTGTCTCCGGCATTACCTGTGGAGCCGCGCGGTCACGTGGCTCCGGGTCCCAGACTGACTGGCTCGTCATCTGCCCCCATTTCATCCCCCTCAAATCCCACCGCCTCACTGACGGGGCGCTTTAATTTGCGGCCCGCTTTCCTCGCGGCCTGAGCAGCGAAAGGGGCTCGCGTACATCTCTCGAAGCGGGCGGCTGTCTAGTTCTCCGTGTGGCAGCTTCATCAGTCTCAATCGTCACAACATTTCATGTTCGCCGCCTCCTCCTCTTCGTTGGAGGTCTCCCCCACCCCCCGGCCCTGTAATTCATGCGGTTAAACTCCACTGTGAGATGTCTAATGTGTGTTTAATGAGTGTTGGTGAAGCGTCAATTAAGTTAATTGTAGATCATTGAGTTAATTTTAGTTATTTAGAAAACCCCAGCTTTCCTAAATGTTGTTAGTGTGGGGGGGGGGATGACGGAAGACTGTGAGTAAAGACAGAGGGGCGGTTAGCCTCAAATACAGGCCTGCACACCAAGACGACCTTTATGGGATTTACTGGTAGTAATGATGTTGATGATGAGGTTTCGGAGCAGATGATTGTTTTAGTGCGGAGGAGTGACTCCTCTGTTTTCATCTGAAGCGTACAATATGTAGATTGTTATATTTCAAACAGTGTGTTTTGAGGTTTAGCGTGGAGTCTGATGTCTCCGGCTGATTGTTGCCCGTCGAGTGGTCTGTTTTCTATTTGTTTGTTCACCAGTGGAGGAGGAGGCTTAAAAATAAAGATGCCACTTCAAGTCAAGTAGAAACATGACAGCTGCATTCCTCTCAGTCTTCGCAGTAATACGCTGTTATTGGTGTTGGGGCCGAGCCAGGGCACTCGAATCCGCACTTAAAAGTCTCAGTGCGAGGGAAGCGTTTCTCGTCGGGCGGCAACGACACATTTACCTGCCGCGCACGTGTGCGCGCGTGGCTACCGGCTGCGCCGATATGAGCGCTTGCAAGGGGTCACGCCGAAGCGGACACATTGTACAAAAAAAAAAACCCCGAAACTGACTGAGCGCTCGTTTTCAAATGGGAATTCGGTCAAATATTCATTTCAGTGGTTTCCCCCTTTAAATTGCAGCAGCATTTAATGCGTGCCATCTGACCCCAAATTACAAGCATAAATCACTCAGATTAAATGTTACATTTAAATAGTTACAGACAGGCAATTTATTCTTGGCTCGCCCATGGGTGCAATAATGCTGTGTGACCTGTGTGAATGTGTGTGTTTCTTTGGCGGTTTATTGTCAGGCAATCATACTTGCTGACAACTCCTGTTTTGCCTTGGTCCTCATTATTCCCCTTAGATTTTCTGAAAGCCTTGCCATACACACGCGGGACCAGCACACACACACACACACACACACACCTCAGCGAGAGCAAGATACAAGGAGATGTTGTGTGCATGACAGAAAAACATATTTACTCTCGCTTCTGACGGCCCTCGAGAAAGTGCCTGGGAACAATCTGTGCACATTATAGTATAAAGATTAAATCATCCTCGGAGCAACTTGGAAGCTGAGGGGGAGCTGGAGGCTTATTAAGAAATATTCCGCCATCCCTCATACTTGTTTTACCTCCAGGCGTGATAATTACCGTACACACACACACACACACATAGGCACACACTTCTTCACCACCAAAACTAGTTACTGTAGATACAAAAGACCACGTGAGATACAGTATGAACCATATCATCCCGGCGAGCGACACAGGGGTCAACAAATTTAAGTTTGCGCGTCACACAGACTTCGCAGTGTTTGCTCCGACAGACCTGCCATTCATTTCGGTGGAGGGCGTCGTGTTTTTCAGACAAGAGGAGCATGTTTTTCCACGTAAGCCTGCCGGGCCATCAGCAGTTCAGAGGAAGCAGGTCCTGTGGTTCATCTGCGCTTGAGCCCCTGGGCTTCACATGAAAGCTGCTTCGCTGATGAGCGCTGGACACAGGGAGGGAGGGAGGGGGCGTGGGGGAGCTTCAGCACACTTTATCCATCAAACCTCACTTTGAGGGCCGGAGCTGCGGGATGTCTGCGCTCAGGGTTGCGGTTTCTGGGAGACCGACGGAACATTTCCATAATGGCCTACATCTCCAGGTCTCAATGTCAGTTTAACAGCCGGCGTGTCCCCGATATAAGTGTAGTGTTTCTTCTATTATTATCTTCAAGGGGAGAGTCTAGTTTGAAGGAAGAGTTTGAGATTCGGTTCTGGGACGTACAATTGTTAGCCTCCCTGCTGCGAGTGGGACAGGAAAATTGATGTTGCTGTCAGGGTTGGATGACTGAAACAAGGGGAAACAGTGAGCATGGCTCTGCCCAGAAAGGACACCGAATTCCAGCATCTCTAAAGCTTTCAAATTAACATGTTATACTCTCCATCATTAACCATTATTTTGGCTCTTGGCTTTTGTATGGAAGCAAACAAGATGTTAAGCTTTAATCCAGGCGCTTCAGAGGTGCACAGGGTTATATATATATATATATATATAAATATAAATAACTGAGCAAAATCCAACTCACTGAACATTTATAAAAATTATTTGTAGCCAAAAATATCTTCTTGACTTCAATAAAGGTTTCTTCAGCTGATCATGACTTCTCTTTTGTTGTAAACAAATGTTTCTTTTTCTGCTCTGATGCAAAGCTGCATCCCTATTGGTCACTTTTAAATGGCTAGCATAACATTGCTATATTGAAACATTATATTTTATTGTTATATGAAAACATTGTTACATAGAAACATTGTTACAATCCTGTTTCAGCTGGGATGTGGCGTAAAAAAAAAAAAATGGAAACAGAAACAAAATGTGATGATTTGCAAAACACTGCATACCCACATGTAATTGAAAATAGCGCAGACAACATTACAAATGTCGAAACTGAGAAATGTCATTGTTTCTTGAAAATGATATGCCCATTGTGGATTTGATGCCTGTAACACATTTAAGAAAAAAAAATGTAGTAAGACCAGGAACAAAACAAAAGTTGCGGAAAACAAAAAGCAAAAAAAAAAAAAAAAAAAAGCTGGTGGAACATCTCGCAATTAATATGGTTAACTGGCAACAGGTGAGTAGCATGATTGGGAATAAGAACGAGCATGTGGGAGTTTGTAAAGCAAATATGAGCGGTTCACCAAGCCTCACCAACGGAGCGGTAAACATCGGCCTCTCCTAACCGTTTCGAAACGTGTTGCTGGCGTCAAATTCAAAACAAGGGTATCGCTTTTCAAAAAGGACGAAAATTTCCCCGTTTCAGCATTTGACGTGCTGTCTTTGTGCCATTTTCAAATAAATACTGGCTCTCAAAGTTTTACAAATCGTGGCATTTTGTTTCTGCGTATGCTTTTGAAGAACATCTCGGCTCTTTTGGAAACGGGAAAGGGGGAAAACTTTTGAAATTCAGCAGTGAAACTGAAAAAAAAAAAGCGAGAGAAGAAAGAAAAGCCTGATAAATAAAGAAGATTGGAAAACTGTGGGATCTTTTACAGTTTTATTACAAGAGTTGCCTTTTTATTCAGTTATTATGTTCAGTTGTTCTGTGGTCCTGTTGGGCTTTCCAGAGCCACCCTGCCTCCAGTCTTTGTGCTAAGCTAGCCGGCTGCTGGCTGATGCTTCGCTCTAAATTTAGCGCGCCCAGATATGAGAGCGCTTGGACTCGTCCCGTGCAGCTCTCAGGAGGGGAAAGTGAACAAATGTATTTCACAAAATGTCAAGAGCTCCGCTTCAGCGTGGAGTCATAACACGCTCGTAAAAGTGGAGCTGGAGCGCAGCCAGCGCTTATGTTTCGCATGTGATCGTATAGATGTTTGGCGTTTGTGCGAGAGGGATTTTTTTTTTTTTTTTTGGGTAGAGGACGGTGGGCCACTCGGTGACCTGGTGGGGGCGGGGCTAGACGGGAGGGAAACATTGGACCCATACGGACACATATGGATCCGATAGTGAGGGCAGATAACTCGCAGACGCGGTGGAGCCATCCCTCGGACAGACAGGAAGTGTGTGGCATGTCTGTCTGCTCCATACTGTACCACGTAAAGGAGTGTGTGTGTGTGTGTGAGTGTGTGTTGACTCATGTTGTCATGAGACATAATTAACCCATATGTTCACCTAATGACTCTCCTACTGCTGTCTGCACAGAGAGAGGCGTTCTCACGGCTGCGGGGTGTGTGTGTGTGTGCGTGCGCGCGCTTGCGTGTGTGTAAACTCTGCAAGCTCTCACCGAACCGAAGGCAACGACAGAAGCACCAAAACACTGAACTGAAATGAATTTGAGGGTGTGTGTGTGTGTGTGTGTGTGTGTGCGCGCGCGTGTGTGTGCGTGTGTGTGTGTGTGTGTGTGTGTGTGTGTGTGTGTGTGTTACATGAGTGAGATAAATTTATTGCCCTCAGAGTTTAAAATTTTTCTTTTTTGGCCACATATTTTCTTAGAAAATCTCTGTTATCATTTAAACAACCAACTCAAAAAAAATACTCTTCCAGTCTTAAACAAAAGGTTGTTTTTTTGGTTTTTTTTTTTTTTTTGTTTACGCAATCATGATGGGAGCCCGGTCAGATATCGGAGCTGACACACACGCTCATTTTAGCGTACGTCGTTCCTACGAGATCGCAGACCGATCATCTGTTTCCAATCTTTTCCTCCCGCGGTTGATGTGTATGTGAAAGGTAATTAGCTGTTTCAATTGATTGAAGCTGCACAGCGGGGTGGGAGGTGTGGGGGGAGGGGGAGGGGGGGGTCGGTTTAGAAGGGTTTGGGGGGGCGTCCGCCTCCGAGAAGGTTCACGTGGATGCGAGCCAAGCACAAGGAGCATGCACCCTCTTGCTTCACGGCCATGCTGCACACAAGGCTTTATTAAAGATAACAAGCATTTTTATAGGCACCGACCCTTCTTCGGAGTAAGTAATTGACCAGTAAGCACACAAATAAACCCCCAAATCTTGTATTCGCAGCGAAATGAACGCTATGACGCACCGAATCCCGCATCAAATCCTCCTGCTGAGTCCTCCCAACATTTGCAAATAACTCAAGACTTAATACAAAAGGCAACTAAAAGATGTATTGTCAGTTTTAATGGCAGCCTAATAAACGCTGATTGGAAGTCTGAAAGGCTGACTGGAGCGAGAGCTGCCGAGGTTCAGGAGGCAGGGCGAGTTTATTTTGTCTGGCACAGTTCAACAACAAGGCACTCAAAGTGCTTCACATCAAACACAGAAGACATACAGGGTAAAAAAAAAAAAAAAAAAAAAAAGCAATAAAATAAATAAATAAATAGTATAATTAAAATAGCTTAATTAAAAAGAGTTAAAATGGAAGACGGGTAAGAAGGGAGATTAAAAGTTTAGAGTGCGGTGTGAGAGATTAACCAGAAACCTCAGGAAGGCAGCAGCAAACAGAAAAGCTTTGGTTTGAAAGAGCTCAGAGTTGCAGCAGACCGGCAGCTTTTCTGGGAGTTTTTCCCAGATATGAGGAGCATAAAAACCGATCGCTGCTTCTCCACGTGCAGCTCTGACTCTCTGGGGCAGAGAGCGGCGGACCTGATCCCAGACGGCACCGAGAGGCCTGCATGGTCCGTGCGCGCGGGCGGTTCACAGCCGTTGGTTTAGCCGTTTTGGGTTGTTTTTTTTTTGTTTTTTTTTAAAATAATGACTGGAGGAAGTGCTTGAAAATGCATGTCAAACTTTAAAAGAGCTGCGAATTTTTTTTGTTTTGTTTTCATTTTTCCGATGAGAGCGGCGGGGATGGCGATCGTAGCAACATAGCTTGACAAATATTTTGAGAGTCCAACATGGAGCCGGGACGTTGGACCCCCGTCTGCGGATTCCATCGGCGGGAAAAAAAAAAAAAAAAGCGGCCCACGTGACGCTGCCAAAGCAGAGCCAACGGC
Source organism: Dactylopterus volitans (assembly GCA_901007715.1). NCBI lineage: Eukaryota > Metazoa > Chordata > Actinopteri > Syngnathiformes > Dactylopteridae > Dactylopterus > Dactylopterus volitans. Next base: position 8,514 of record CAAKHG010031961.1, read on the forward strand.
CAGTTAATAAACTCCTGCAATAACAGAAAACAGGAAGCGAGGACGGTTATTGCTGTTATCATAAACTTTATAAAATCCAGTAAATTCAATGGAGATTGAGAGCTTATTTTCGAGGGAGACTTACATGGAGCAACACAAGAGAGTCTGAAGCCCGGCTGGTGAATCTGTCGATGCCCGAGTGAGGACGCCAACGCGCCCGCTCGCCCGCGTTCGTCGCCATCCCGCAAAGCGCCGGCGCTCGGATCGCCGTAGGAATTTGGTTATAAGCACAAATTTGGTTGTAAGCACAAATGAATCAATCAAGCCGGCATTTTGGATATGATGACGGCACTGCCGGAGTTATTAGAGCCCCCATCCCGGGGCGACATGATGTCTGGCAACCTGTCAGGCAGTTTGGACTAAATTTTACGCCACACTAAAAGTTTATCTCCTCATAAAATATATGGGCGTTATTACCTGGTGATCAGTTGTTGCTGATAGGGATGATTAACTGCAGAGAATGTCGTAACCATCCCAGTGATTGCATCGGTTAAACATAGAATGGGGTGTTTTTTTTCTCGTAGGCTGCTGCTCTCCGGTTTGTTTGTGTTTTTTTGTTTTGTTTTAAATCACAGCACAGTAAATCAGGTCTTCGGCAACTCAATTTGACGATTTCCCGCTGCGATTGTGTAAACAGAAGACATCCACTTTTATTAGACCCGATGACAGAGGGGAGGAATTTGGATTTATCGTAAACGCGGAGAGCGCTCGTGCTGACGGGATCCCGCCAAATGCGCCGCAAATGAAAACAGACGGCTCGCCCGGCAACGCTGCGACGCGGGCCATATAAAGCGCCATGGGGTTCTGAGCGCCGATGTTCGGAGGATACAAAGGTCAAGAAAGTGTAACTGGTTTATTGAGGGGAACTTTGGACCTTCCTTTTCCACAGCTGGTGAACCGCCGCGAACGTCTCCTCGCCATATCCGAAAGACGCTGAGCCGAAACCGAACGGAGGCGCCATGTTCAGGTAAGGAGCTTCTCTCCGTGGAAACCACGCGGCCGTAGCACCCCGATTCTCACGGATGTCAGACCCGTGATCCGAAACATTAATCCTGAGCCTCCTTCGCTTGCAGGATTTCTCTGCTGGTGTGCTTCCCCCTGATATTTGGCATCGCAGCAAAGCCGCATAAACCCTGGGTATGTACATATTCCCTCTTGGATTTCCACAAGATTACGCCGAAGACGCTCCACAGCCTCAAATCACATGTTGACAGATATTAAATTGGAAAACTCTTGTCGGTCACTTTTATTTGGATAGCAGTCATGCAATATCTGTGCTCCTCTGCCCTCCTCCTCCCTTTTTTTTTTCTCCCTCAGAATAAACTTACAGATGAAGCATTCCAGGATACGGTTATGTAAGTTGTAATTTCCTTAAACTATGAAAAGTGAGTAAAATTCTCTTGGGGCCAAGGAAATGCGGACTTAGATTGCACGCCATTTATTTCAGGTCAGTCGACACTGGAGCAAAGATGTCTTGGGGAGAGCAAGTGGAGCCTCCAGAGGACATGGACGAGACCGACTTCGTCATCGACCCCCACATGAAAATCTGGAAGAGCCCCGATGGCCCCGCAGGGGAAGAGCCCCCACTGAAGGCAGAAGAAGACCTGGATGACCTGCACCACCCTTCGCTGGCCGATCTTCTTGAAGTTCAGAACCTTCAGGCTGCTGATGTCCAGGTGGACCCGCAGCGGGAAGATGCCAGCATGGCGCACTATCGGGAGCCGGAGGTCGACAGAGATGACGTCGACCACCCCGTTTTCGCCGACGTGGCCCCTGGGGAGCCCGAGTGGGCCTGGGAGGCGGACGGATATCCGGCCCCGCCGTCGTCCGAGCGCCGACCCGAGGTCCGAGGTGCGTGGCCGGAACCGGAGCTGGATGAGGACGACCTGTACCACCGCGACGGACGGGGCCCGCCCGCGCAGGTGGAGCAGGCGGAGCTGCTGCGCCCCGAAGTCGTGGGGGAGGTCAGAGTTCACCTGCAGCCGGAGGAGGACATGGATGCCTTGTACCACCGCGCAGACCCCCCCCGCCGGCTTGACGACGCCGAAGCCGCCGCTCCCGCCGCTTGGCCATCTGGTCGGAGGCACAGCGAACCAGAGGAGGACCTGGATGGTCTGTACCACCAGTGAATCCAGCACGCGCACACGCTCGCCGTTGATTAGCGTTCAAAAACAGACGAGAGGTGCGCAAATTTGAAGTTTCATTCGACTCCATCAAACCATCATAAGAATGAATAAATCTTGGTGTCAAGCATCTGCTCCTTTGATACTCATCACGGACTCTGTTTTACTTATTGAAAATTCAGGAACGAGTTCCATACAAAAAAAAAAATAAAAAAAAATCATATCTCTAAGAACAATAAATCAGATTCTGAATGAACTAAAAAGAAATAATTCATATCTTTTTCGGCGATTATTACATCTCGTAATCAGCATTTCCACAAGACTCAAATCAAAGAAGAAAAAAAAAAAGCTCATTAGAAAAAGTCAGTTGTGCGTGAATACTGAACATTGTACGTGAATTGTATTAAATTATCTTGGTGTGTGTGTGTGTGTGCGT
>CAAKHG010031962.1:0-14643 GCA_901007715.1 Dactylopterus volitans
CCTAGATAGTCCTCCACTCTGCTGTGGTCAAGAACAGCACGAAGAAAATAATCCAACATCACATCATGATATGAATCTGATATGAATCACGGGTAAGAAAGAAGTGAGGATTATCTCTAACATACGGCTCCTCTCCGTTTGTTGTCGTTGTCAAGGTGAGACGCTTCTGCTGCCACCGCCTGGAACGCGGCTAGAAAACGCCTCGTTTACCTGCTCGCCGCCCCCCCCGCCCCCTCCCCACCCCCCTCCTCCCGCGGGCTGCGGGGGTCCCGCTCGTCTGCCACCTTCAATCCGAGCGGACGCGCCAGTGGAGACCGTCACGCGTCCGCCTCACCTCTCTCGCGACGTCCCTCCTCTGACCGCTCCGCTCGTTTCTGAGCCGGGAGCTACCGGAGGAGGGGCGGGGAGGCTGCGTCAGGTCCTGTTTGCTCGGAGACGTCCCCGGACTCCCTCGGCACGAATAACGGCGCAAAGTTGCGCGCGCGTTGTCTGCCTCATTATCACGTGACAGCGTCACTTTAAGCAAAATTTTTTTTTAATTCAACTAAAAACATCTTTTTTTTTTCAAGCAAAAGCTACATAGAAAAATGTGAAAAATACTATTTCAACACTGATTGACCACAACGTTTTCATACAGGGTGCACATTTAATCATTCACCCAAATGTGTGAAATTCTGCGAGAATAAATACAAATAATAATAATATAAAAAGTGCCTAAATGGAAATATATTAATCTTTCAGCTGGTTGATGCAGGGCGGTATATCATAACGCTGTAATGTCACCTCACATGCACTCTTATGCACTCTTTAAATAACTACAGGTGAAAATGGGACATTTGTCTGTGGTGGTGCTGCTTACAGGCTGAGGTGGGTCGCCTTGCAGGTTCTGTGCCGATTGTGATGTGCGGCATCAGTCCACAAAGTCCACTGAACCACACGCTGATCATATTCATTCAAAAATATATATTTCTACACACAAAAAGACACATTTTCAACTGGCGGGACACTGCATCAATTACATACAATCATTTAAATGTGTCAACATGTTTCTATGCAGGGGATGAATTGATCAGAACATCGTAGTGCCGTTTTCAGAGTCAGGTGAACATGTTATGATTGTCATATCACTTTGTGCCACGTTCTCGCTGTTCAAATCAACCCGACAAACGCAGTACGGCCGCCGCGGCGAGCGCCTGTGTCATCCAAGTGTGCAAACACACACATGGGCCTGAGTGCCTCTGTGTGGTCATATAAAATTTTATTTACAGAAAATGAAACATCTTGAACTGCCGCCGCCAATATCAACATGTGAAAACGCTCGCTCATAAAGTGAGCTCCTCTATGTCATCATCGAATGAGGCCATGGCGCGGACGGCCGGTCGGCTCTCTGTGACGTGGAAGGTGTTCAGGGAGGATACCGAGGAGCTGAAAGACCCCGAGGCGAGGCCGAGCAGCCCCTCCCTTCTGGAGCGAACTCCATTGGCGTTCGCGGGATTACTGAGGACCTCCATTTTACTGGGGGCGCCCGTGCTGTCGCCAGCGGGTGTTGCCATGGTGCCAAACAGCTGCTGCATAAGACTCGACTTCTGGTCTTTCCCCGCTTGTCTGTCATCTCCCTTGTCTTTGTCCGTCTCCACCCCTTTGAGACTAAAAACCCCTATTGCCTCCAATGCGGACTCCTTGTCCTCCTTGGGTGGAGGCGGCGGGAAGCTAGAGGAACATCGGGAGGTGGAATGTCCAAAAGAGGGCGCGTAGCTTCCGAAAGCCAAGTCGTCGCCTGATATTTGGGAGCGCGCCGCTCTTCTCCCCATTCCTGCTGAGAGAGCTCCCCCCTCTACGCCCGGTCTTCTCCGTCCACTGTCCTTCCTCCCGAGCGTAGCCGCCGTTTCTACCTCTGTGGGGTTAAAAACTGAAGCGTTTTGGTTCTCCTGCTCAGGAAGGCGAGGAGAAGAATTGTCACTGGCGCCCTTATCGGATTCAGAGGGATCAGGCTCAGCAAACAGAGGGTTCTGGGCTCCCTGGTTTTGACCGTCTATTTCGCGCATCTTAGCCAGCAGCTGCTCTTTTTTGCGGCGCGTTTCCTCCTCCGCGCGCTGACTGGCCACAGCTTCTTGGTTCCACCTCTCCACCTCTTCCTGGACGTGGCCACGCTTCCTGTTGTACTCCTCCTCCTTCTTCCTCTGATTTAACGAGGAGCTTCCGTCTTCTTCCTCCTTCTGTTTCTCAGAGTCTGTGGAAAAGCTGTGTTAGCCTCAAGAAACACATTTTGAATGCTTTTTTTTTTTTTAAACCATGATGAAAATACTGTATGCTCATGTAGTCCTGGGATATCAAACGGGTCTGTAAAAGGGTCGGTGTGGGCGCAGGTTTTCCCTTTCACAGATCAGTTTGACGCCCTCTCTTACCATCTTTGGCTCTCTTTGTCTTCTCTTCAAGCACACCGAGCTCCTGCTTGAGCTGCTGTTTCTCCTGCTTTTTCTCCTTCCCAAAATCTTTCTCACTGCCCTTTTCTTTCTGCCTCATCTGCTGCAGCCGGGTTTGGTGTTTACCGTCCATCTCTGCCGGTCTCTCCCCTCTGTCAAGCTCCTGGAGACGTTGAGAGAAAGACATGAAATGGGTTGAGCAGCAACACTAAAACCAGACGGAACACCAAGCCGGAAGATGAAGACTCGGTACCTTGAGTGAGAGGTATCCTTCAGGTGCCTGCTCGCCGTACTCGTTTGCGTCCGTGATGGCGGGAGGAGGCGTGGGGAAATCCAGGCTGCCTGGTCTGTCCTCCGTCTGCACCGCCTTGGTGCTGTTCCTGCTGGCGACTTCATGCGAGACAAAGTCAGCAAACGGAGTTACCACCCACTGCCGCAAAGCTCCAGTGTTCTTATGAATGAAAATTGATCGTTCATGCATTCAAAAGACTGGCGGGTTTTGTGATGAGCACACACATGCACTCTGTGTAATTAGCAGACAAATGAGGCTCGGTCTTACGCCTGCGTTTTGTGCTGCCGTCCATGTCTTTCCTCATCGAGGCTTTCCCCATGCGGTTGGCATAGATGTTTCTGGCATCCAGCTCTTTCTCCTTCTCCTGATAAGAGAGGAGATGAACACAATTAAGGCGATCTGGTTTTGTTCAGAATCCTAAGGATGGTTTGTTTCAGCTGGTATTTCGAAGTGTGTTTCGGTGTGTGTGTGTGTGTGTTGTGTGTGTGTGTGTGTGTGTGTGTGTGTGTGTGAGCGCGCACGCGAACCTTGAGTTTATTGGTCAGTCGCTCCAGCTCCTCCTGCAGAGTCCTCGTCTCCTCCTGCGCTATTATCTTCTTCTTCCTCTCTGCAGCCAGCTGCCTCTGGTAACTGCTGGAGCTCAGCTCCATGCAGCGCTCCAGCTCCTGCAGGCACGCGCAAACACAGTTCAGGGCTGAAGACTAATGGAAAATCTGTCAGCGATTGTTTCGCGAGCTAAACTGCGAATAATTTAAGCAAGACACCGACACTTGGTTGCCGTGGAATGAAATCTGCAAGCTCCATACGATATTGAGATTGTGTGCGGCATGCAGTTTTACTGTCATCTTCTTTCATGTCTTTTCACTCGCGCCGATAACTGACTCCAGCCATCTCAAATGTAACTCAGATTTCATCATTTATACAAAAGACAAATGAATTACATGATAATTTTACCTTTATCTTGCATTCTGCCTCTTGGGCGCGTGCCCTCTCTTCGTCTAGCTTGCGCCGAAGCTCGTCCCGGGATCCCAACTCCCGCTGATTGACCAGCTTCCTCATGCGGGAGATGGTCGCCTGGTTCATCTGCAGCTGCTCCTCGCTCTCCTTCAGCCGCCGCAGGGCCGCACGCTCCCGGTCTTTGGTGCGCCTGAGCCGCTCACGCAGCACATGCGTCTCGTTCGAGTGGCAGGAGAGCAGATGGGAAATTTCACTTTCCGTGTCTTGAAAGCGGTGCAGGGCTTTTTCTTGACGCACCTGGAGCTGCAACAAGAAAAAGGAAGAAATTCGATACCGGACAACCACAGTCAGGACTCCGAGGACTGCTGACCCTCTTGTACGCAAAGACTTTAAGTTTACCTGTCTTAGAGTTCGATTTTCCTTCTGCAGCTCATCAATGCGCAGCTGCAGCTCCGCAAGAGTGTTGCGCAATTCATTGATCTTAAGAAGGCGCACCGAGAGCATCCGCTTGGTCACCAGGTCCAGATCTTTGGGAGGTGTGGACTCCTTGGTTTGCGAGCGCACCCCCTTACGATGCTGCTGAGGCTGGCCACCGGGGCGCAGCGGGCGACACATACCCTGTCGCCGCATATCACCTGCAAGGTGGACAAGCAGAAGTAATCCAGATTATATTAAAGATAATGAGAGAAAAAAAACTCATGATTGTTTGTAAAAGCAGATTTATTAGTCAGAAAATAGTTAAAACTGTTCTTTAGAATCATCCTGTCTCCATTGAGAGCAGGCTCACGGTTAAAACCAGTTTAACACTGCCATCACCTGGACAGTGAGGCAAATTTAACCAATGACTCTTTGACTTCAGTACATCTCACAGCCTTTTTTGTTCCATTAACTGATGTGTGCAGATGTGTGACAGACCTATCTTGTAAAAGGGGCTGCTAGAAATCCTCTTTGCACACACTCCTCTTTCCTGGGTTGGGGACGGAGTCCGGGACCGGGAGTTTGGCGAGAGCGAGCGCTCAGAAGCAGACTCATTCTCGTAGTCCTCCGAGTAAAACGAGTCACCACTTCTCTGTCCATCTCCATCTGATACGTGGTCCCGATCTGGATCTGGATCTGGATCTGGACGCCAGATTTTGGTTTTCGATCTGCTCTCAACACAGCCCTCCTTCACATCCTCCTCCTGGATCTTGTCCCGGAAGTTCTTGTTGTGTTTCTGCTTCTGGGTGGATGATGCCCGTGAACTCCTCTTTGTACTCCGGAGGGACTGCCGGCTGAGATCAACGTCCCGGTTGTCTTCATACAGGTCGTTTATGTTTTCAGAATCCATGGTTTTTAAGTTGTCCAGAAAAGCTGTCTTGAATTCAAAAGATGGGGAGACACGGAGCACTTAGAATTACATTATTCTAGGTCATGATTTCACATAAGCAAAGGCCTGTTTGTACCTGTTGTACCTGAATTGGTTTGACAGTAAAAGTCAGCTGATAAACTGACCCCAACATTTGTACCAAGCAAGCAAGGTGAAATGGCTCAAATGGCTCAAATTCATTAATGCAGTAATAAGTAGTTGGGCCAACTGGTTTCTCTCTGGATTTCCGTATTGTGTGTCTTGGTGACTAAGCAACAACACACATGAGGTGGAATTTTCCATTCGGCTGAATGATATCACTGTTCCACACCGGTGCTGCTACAAAATAGCAGACTGCCCCATGCTCTTATAAAACAGGCAGATAAGTTACTTCTGTGTGCAATTAAAAAACAACACCCGTAAAAATACACTTACAGAAAAATGCATAGATGTAAAGTAAATGTCTTCATGTTCACCTGGTATTTTCGCTGTGTGGTGTTGCACATACTAATCTGTAGGTATTTGTTATGACGTGGGTCTTTAATTTTGTCTGTCTAGTTGGTGGACTACTTTATTTCGTTTTACAACATGGGGCAAGTAAGCGACCTATGGTTCGTGTTTGAATGATTTCTTGAAGACACCTGGCTCTTTCAATGCCACAAGAGCCACTTGACGGGCAAGTATCTATGGCAACACTCTGCTCTTACACACAGAAGCAGCACTATAAATAACAAGGAGCATCGCTGCGGGCCAAGAGGAGCAGAGAGGTCGCACAGCCCAACATAAACCCGCCCTCACAATCAAAGTTAAGTCCTGACTGTGTAGTTCGTTTACTTATTAACTACATCTGTCAGTAGCTGAAGATGACTCTCTTATCACTGATTAAAAATGCATGGAAAATTGACAGAAAGTAACAAGAAAGGCAAATTATCTTGAGTTAACATTTAGTCAGAGGCAGTGCTTTTTGGTGACTAATGTGTATGTAGGTGCAGTTGCGAGGATGTCGAGAGTATTTTTGCACTCACTGTTTACATCCCATCCTCCGTCGTCTGTGACGCCATCCTCCTCGTGCTTATTTTTAGCTTCATTGATCTACAGACAGACAGGCTACAGACAGAAAGTCGAGTCAGGGCTCAGCGATTTAAAAAGAAAAGAAAACAAAAAAAAAAAAACAGACAGAAAAATGTTTGTTGTCATAGCTTCAGTTCGGCGGGGGCAGACACACGACCCGCTCTCATAACGCCAGCAGATTGGATTAGCGTAGGCCGGCTGCTCCTGACAGGTGCATTGTTTGCATTGTTTTCACGCCGTCCTTTACAAGCAGCTGTCACAAAACGCAGCGCACGTCGCCGCCGTTCGCCCTGCCGGACCCCCGGCTTACAACCGCCACCGCCAAACCTGCTGTCTCTGCGTTACACGCAGAAACGCAGGGCAACACGTGAAGGCGTTAGCGGCGTGCTGGCTGTAGCAAACATTAGCCTGCCAAGCTAACGCCGATGGGGGGGGACTGACAGTAGCGCTAACTAGCATAGCAGCATAACAACCATCAACAGGTGAGATGTGTTTTACCGTTCGCTGTTCGCTGGTTGCACGCTCGCCTTTTTTTCTTTTACTCTTATAAAATCTTTCTAACGGTGTTTCGTTGTTATTTTTGTTGATTATTTTTTTCTTTTACAACAGTTCACAGTCTTGTTTTGAGATGATGGCTTATGAGCTACACTGCTTTAACTACTAGCAAGCTAGCGAGAACTTAAGCTAACACTGTAGCCGTTTAGACAAGAGCAGATATACGCGTTTGGAAATCAAATAGCCCAGAGAATCGTTTTAAAACGGACCGTTCTGTGTCCATCCGCAGTAAAACACAAGGAGTGCGCTGTCCATCGGTCAGGTAGAAGCGATTAGGAACTACCTTTCAGTCCACGCCTTGAGGTTCTCTCTCTAGTCCGCACGCTGACGCCGCACCATGGCAACCGCAGTACTCCCCTGCAATACCGCGTGTCAGTCAGAGTGGCGCTGTTGTTGCTATGATCATGGACTGCATGAATATGATGCAGCCCACTGTGTGAGAATATATGATCTCGGAAACAGGTTGTTTTGGCTGGACCGAGATGGAGTGAATGAGATTCAGATTAAAGAATCGGTGCAATAGGCATTTTAATTGCAACCAAAGGAGGCTCAACAGTGCAGTGATTACAGAACACGATGTCACAAACACTGCAAAGTCCACCCGCACTGAAGTCAGCCTGTGAAGTCCACCAACCCTCAAATCTACCCGTGAACCTCTAGACATCAAAGCACCGGGTGACATTAAAGGTGCCCTGACAGTCTGAGCGTAGGTCACGTTTGCCCTGATGTCAGTGCTGCATGACATCGTATATATAGATTTTTTTTTTTTGTACAAACTATACGCCTTAGTGATTAATGCCATAAATGATGAAACTAGTAAACATAGCATTTCAGGCAGAATATGTGCATAGGTGCTGGAATGCTGATTTGAGATGTTGAAAACTGCTGAAGCATTGAAAAAAAAGCAGAAAAAAAGTTCAAATGATGAATGAATAAATGAAGCATGAGAAAGCTGAATAACAAGCTGAAAACACTATAGATTGCTATGATGTCATAACTGTATGACATCATCAAAGCATGATTTCCAAGGTATCACAGCAAGAAAAGGGTAGCACTGGCAACATCAAAGCCTGTGCATTCACGTGAAAGGCACTTTTTTTGTAGAAAACAGCTTAATAATGTAAAATGTTTACAAGTTACTGAAATGTTTGCATGACAGGATAATGTCCTTCAGAGGCTCACTTTGATAACTCAATGGTTTTCTTAGCTTAAAGTATACAGAGGCAAGGAAGCATTTACTGAAGAATAAGAAGATGAAGAAAATGGCCAACTTGGATTACATAAATATAGGATACGGATCAACTGGACAACTGAGATTCTGCACTCTGTCACAGACCTATGTTATGCAGAATAAGGATTTTGATCTATCACTGTGATCACACATAAGTGATTTTATTGAATAAGTTTTTGCCAATGACAGGTTCACTACCAAATGGAAATTGAAGTATAAAATATTCCAAGCCTTAAGAAATATATTGCATTTTGATTTTTCTCTTTCCCACATTGGTTGATCCTGAACTCTAAAACAATGGAGATATCAAATCATGCAACACTGATGCCTAAGAGCACAGCAGCATAAGAAAGAAAGAAAAAGAGAAAAAAGCCAATTAGAAAGACTCAGCAATTGGTATCTGCAGTTTCTGCACTTTTATGATGGGAAGCATTATTCTAAGTTCACGGAGCGCAGATAGGGTCTTTATTGTAATTCATTTTTGTTTCTCTCAGCCATTCTAAGTAATGAAAGGCCAACAAAGGAAAGGCGGGATGATTGTTATTAAAAAGAAGAACAAAATAAGGCACTTTGAAAAATGTAGAATAACAAATATGTAGGGCTTACATGAAAGCAAAGTTATCTAAATGAGAATAAGATAAATATTAAAGCTTCCTCTTGATTATTCATGAAACCGTACAGGGGAAAAGAAAACAATTAAAAAACAATATAGTGCTGTTTTTAATCCCCTTCTAAACATTTCAGCCATCTGTGCAGTTTTCTTTTAAATTAATTATGTGTTTGTTTTGTCCTCTTAAGCTGCAGTTTATATATTTTTATATGAAACAAAAACTGCACATGAACACGTTATGATCATCATTGGACACTTGACCTGATTTTTTCTCATCACGTCGCAACGGAGAAACCCAGACACTCTTCTCCTCTGCCACTTCCACCAGTTCCTCTGGGGAGACACCGAGGCGTTCCCCGGCCAGCCGGGAGACATAATCCCTCCAAAGTGTGCAAGGTCGACATGCCGAGAACATCTCCCAAGGGAGACATCCAGGCGGCATCCTGACGAGATGCACAAACCACCTCAGCTGACTCCTCTCGACGTGGAGTAGTGGCTCTAATCTGAGTTTCTCCCGAAAGCTTTGCCTTTCGACTCAACTCCCTCTTCACCACAACAGGCCAGTTTAATGCCCGCATCACTGCAGATGACGCCCCGATCCATCTGTCAATCTCTTGCTCCATTCTTCCCTCACTCATGAAGAAGACCCCGAGATACTTAAACTCCTCCACTTGGGACAGCAACACTTGGGTGGCAATCCACCCTTTTCTGGTTGAGAACCATGGCCTCAGATTTGGAAGCGCTGATCCTCATCCCCGCTTCATCACATTCGGGTGCAAACCGTTCCAGTGATAGCTGTGGGTCATTGCTCGATGAAGCCAGCAGAACCACATTGTCCGCAAAAAGCAGAGGCGTGATCCTGAGACCACCAAACACGACCCTCTCCGACACCTTACTGTGCCTATAAATTCTGTCCATAAAAGTCATGAACATAGCTGGTGACCAAGGGCAGCCCTTCCTGACTTCCTGCCGGATATGCAGACCCAGCTCTGACTCTGACAATACAGGGATTGCCCACAGTAACGAAGCATCCCCCTCATAATCCTAGAGCACACTCACGGGACACTTAGAGGGACATGGTCATAAGCCTTCTCCAGATCCACAAAGCACATGTGGACTGGTTGGGAAAACCCCCATAACCATTCCAGCAATCTTGCAGGAGTGGAGAGTTGGTCAACTGTTCCACGACCAGGACGAAAACCACATTACTCCTCCTGGATCGACAATTGGACAGACTCTCCTCTCCAGTACCCTTGAGTAGACCTTACCAGGGAGGCTGAGTAGTGTGATCCCACTGTAGTTGGAACACACCCTTTGGTTCCCCTTCTTGAAGATGGGAACCACCACCCCAGTCTGCCACTCCAAAGGCACCATCCCCAATGTCCATACAATGTTGCAGAGGTGTGTCAGTCAAGACAGTCTGACAACATCCGGACCATTGAGAAACTCAGGACTGATCTCATCCACCCCCAGGGCGCTGCCGCAGTGGAGTTGTGTCACTGCGTCAGTGACCTCAGTCCCAGTGATGGCAGAATGCACCCCCGAATTCTCCGACTCTGTCTCATGGAGTACATGCTGGTGGGATTGAGGAGATCCCAAAAATATTCCTTCCACCGCCCAAGGCCGTCCCCAGTTAAAACCAACAGTCCCCCATTCGGACTGTAAACATTGTGAGTAAGGTGCTGTTTCCCGTTCCCGATTTGCCGGACGGCTTGCCAGAATGCCCGCTGGTAGCTGTCAGATGCCTCAGGAGTCCCACTAGACACTCATTCCCTGTAAAACTCCTTCTTCAGCTTGACAGCATCCCTTAAATGTGGTGTCCACCAGCAGGTTCTGGGAGTTCCGCCACGACTAGCCCCAGCAACCTTGTGACAACTGCTCTGGACAGCTGATTCATCAATGGCAGCCTGAAATACTGACCACTCGGACTCAATGTCCCCCACCGTCCCAAGAACACAGTCAAAGCTCTGTCGGAGGTGGGAGTTGAAGATCATCCAGACGGAGTCCTCAGCCAGACGTTCCCAGCAGATCCTCACTGCCCCTTTGAGTCTCCCCGGTCTGTCTAGCATCTTACCCTGCCATCTGATCCAACTCACCACCAGTTGGTGATCAGATGACAACTCTCCCCCTCTCTTCCGAGTGTCCAAAACATATGGCCGATATAAAGTCGACCATCGATCTCCGACCTAAGGAGTCCTGGTGCCATGTGCACTATGGACATCCTTATGTTCGAACATGGTGTTAGTTATGGACAATCCATGGCTAGCACAGAAGTTCAGTAAGTGAACACTGCTCGAGTTCAGATCAGGGGGCAGGCCGTTCCCTCCAATCACATCCTTCCAGGTCTTGTTGTAATTGTCCATGTGAGTGTTGAAGTCTCCCAGTAAGACAAAGGAGTCCCCAGTAGGGACATCTTCCAGTACCTGTCCCATGCTCTCCAAAAAGGTTGGGTAATCTGAACTGCCATTCGGTGCATAAGCACAGACAACGGTCAGCACCTGTTTCCCATCCTGAAGGCGCAAGGAAGCTACCCTTTTATCGAACGGTGTGAACTCCAGCGTGCAGGCTGAGAGCTGAGGGGCTACGAGCAGTACAAAAGCTGCCCTCATCCTCTCACCCGGGACAGCTCCAGCATAGAAGAGGGTCCAACCCTCTCAAGGAGTTTGGTTCCAGAACCCAGACTGTGCGTTGAGGTGAGGCCGACTATGTCTAATTAGAAACGTTCAGTCTCCCGCACTAGCTCAGGTTCCTTCCCCATCAGTGAGGTCACATTCCATGTCCCCATAACCAGTTTCTGCAACCGTGGTTTAGACCGCTAAGGCCCCCACCTTGGCCTGCTGCCCGATCCACACTGCACCAGACCCATGAGGTTCCTTCTGCGGGAGGTGGACCTGCTGGAGGATGGACCCATTTGGGCTGGGCCCGACTGGACCCCATGGGTGAAGGCTACCAGGCACTCACTCGCCCTTTCCCGGGGCCCCGGTAGCCCTCTGGGCAGGGTACACTGGTCCTTGGGTGTTAATAAGTTGTAATTCTGCTAACTGACATGCAATGTAACCTGAACACTGCCTAATTTGTTCCATGTATAGCAAGATAAGCAACCTGCATCAAGCTAAAGGACATAAGCAGAAAAAAACGGAAATACAAAAAAATTGTTCCTTTCAGAATAAACCAATAAGGGAAACACTCCAGTAAAGAAAATCTGGAATATATGCTACTTCAGGGGTACCCAGAGTGTGGGCTGTGGCCCCTTAGCCATGACTAGGGAGACTAGTAGAGTGAAGGCATGCAGGCGTGTGATAATACATACAAGTGCAAGAAAAAGTGTGTGCTTTTTCCAAGAAGATGACACTGGTCAAACAAGCTACAGCTACCCTTTCGCCCCTGGAGCAGGTGCCGGTCTGGTCAGCAGGAGGCGCTGATTGAGATGAAAGACTCAGGGGATGTAAAACTGAAACTGAAGGGTTTTTCCCCCCTTTTCTAACTACTGGCTACATGCAAGAAGGCACTGTCCTGCCTTAGCTGAGAGGACACTGAAATGGCTTCTCCCTTTTGCGTGAGTCTGGCTTTTCACCTTTAGATGCTTTTAAACCCCTGCCTGAAGAGAATGCTATTTGGGGGGGCTTGACATGGAAAAGTTTGGGATCACCTGCACCGCTCAATCGATCCAAGGTCAATTAATAAAGAGATTCCTTGTAATTAGAACATTCATTCAAATCTAGCTTTGCGTTATTTAAAAAAAAAATAACACTTTGAAAATGATTTCTACGAAATTCGAGGGGAAACAAAACTACACGATGATAACGTTCGACTCTGCTGTTTGTTTTAGTTTGAAAATACACACCGGAAGTCGTGCATTTGCGCTGCGCGTGTAGCACCTGAGTAACAGTCAGCTGAAGCGCGCGCGCCCTCCTATCATCACCATGGCTCAGCTCGCACGCAGGAGACGTTTGTCTCCCATCATGTGAAACGCGGCCAGTGGCGAAATAACCATGCGTGCTTCATTCGAGGTGATAACCGGAAGTCGCAACTAGCCTAACACTTTCTTCTGTCGACCAACTGACACACAAAAAAAAACTGGGATTAAAATGGTCATCAGGGTTTACATCGCCTCCTCAACTGCCTCCGTCGCGGTGAGTGTTTTGCGAACGCGATCCCAAGCTTGTTCGCAGTTTAAATGTAAGAGCGGATGTTTAAAATACGACCATATCGCAGAGCTTTGTTTATTTTTATTTTATTTTTTTAATCGTTGAATAGTGTCGCTTAATTAGATGACGCGCGACTTCAGACTGAGCAGTGAAAGTAATCAGTGTCTCCCACCCCCCCATCCCCCCTTCAGGGGTAGTGCAGATACTCTAGGCGCATGTTTGCTTATTTTAAATGTCTTACATGTTTTATGATCTGGACAATATCGACTCGTCATCTTCAATTCTGATTCCATGCATGTCACCAAAAAAAAGCTTTGCGGTCCATCCGAGCAGACCTCTGCTGATGGCGCAAGAGTGGACGGAATAATTATGAGCGCCACACCTACCATCAGTTGTGTCCTTAAGGATTACCACCTTCTTCCGAAAAAAGTTGGGATGTTGTGTGGAACGCAAATAGAAAACAGAACGTGTTGCTGGCATCAAATGCAAAATGGGCATTAAAAAATGGGCATTTTTTCCCCCCCTCCAATTTCAGCACTTCATATGTTGCTCTTTCGGTGTGTTTTGCATCTCTGTTCACATTTTGCACAAATTTGTACAAATTCCATCGTGAGAGCCACAAATGGTGTTCACAGCAGTTGTGTGAGTTGCCCCGGTGTGATTCCTTGTAGAAACTGAGATCACAGAAAAGTGCTGTGCTGTGTGACCTTTGACCTGCTTACCCCTTAATTGATTTAAAGGGGGAATTCTGCAGCGGGGCCTCCTCCAAATAACTAAAAGTGATTTACATCCTCGAACGTGATAAGTTGCGGCGCGTCTTGGCAGGAGGGAATCACATGATGTGGAAAACGAGCGGCATGAGCCGATAGCCATAAATCGCCGCCCCTGCAAGAATGCTTACAGTCTGGAGTCGCGGAGCAAATGAGTAATTTGTTATTTTTTTCTAAAGGTCAGAGCAATCTTTGAGAATTTACAAAGGAGTTATTTTTAAACCAGTGACACATTAGTTCACCGGCCACGCACACACACACGCACACGCGCGCTCACACATGCAATCTCGCGCGCGCACGCACACACACACAGAGCAATTATGCACGCTTGAATGCGGTCACCAATTGGGTCAGTTGTGTCGCGCTCATGTGAATATAATTCAGCGCGAATGCTTCTGGATTTGATAAGAAGTGATTGAATCGAGCAGCGAAGGTAGAGCTTGGCCTCCTCAGCTGATCTGAAGTGCACCGAGTGTTGGACTGAAAGATGCACAGTTGTATTTGGAGAGAAAGTGAAGCCGTGGGAATTAATAATCAGAACCGTTATGTTCCCATAAAATCGCACCGCACAGCTTAACTGCAGCAGATTAGTGGGCCGGAAATCATCAGCACAGAATGAATGAAGTGCAAATTAGGTTATCGAATGAGTTCAGTGTCATCACATTTGACATTTAGCGATTTAAAATGTCCCGCTAATTGTTGTGAATATAGACGTTAGTGAGAAACTTGACCGTACTCTATCAGCTGATCCGAGAAATGGCTTCAGCCTTATGAGAAGGCCTCCTCTGGACATGCAGACTTAGTTGAAAAATATCTTTCAGTCGTGATAATTGGACAAACGCTCAGCTGCTTTCAGGTCGTCTATCGACTCCATACCTTCTTTTGTGAAGGAGAGTTGACGTAAAACATTGAAAAAAAAATTTCAGTGTTTTATGTTCTGGAACACATTGCGATATTGTTCCGGATAGATGAATATTATTATTATTATGGTTTTATATCAGAAGTCCTACTTTTCCCTCCATTTGTTCATGCCCAAAGGATTAAATCTGTCTTAACCTCCAGTTAATCCCCATATTTCAGAAAGTGCTCTCAAATAATGTATTCATATACTGCAATGGGAGCGTTTGCTTAGGAGTAATTCATGTACAAGTCTTTAATCCCATGCACACGCACGCGCATGCACACACACACACACACACACACACACACGCGTGCGCGTATGGGCGCCGATCGAGCGTAAT
>CAAKHG010031964.1:0-12783 GCA_901007715.1 Dactylopterus volitans
CATTATTCAGCGTGATTATGCGAATATATTGATGCATATAGCTAAAAGGTGGCCTTGGTCGGGGGTAAAATGCACATTAACTAGATGGCTTTTTATGGGGCATTTACGCATGTTTGGCACATGCGCGTTCGCGATTGCACTACGTGAAGTCGTGTTTTGTTTCCCCCGCTCAGCGAGGATCGGCTGGAGCTGATTTCGTGAAGCCAAAACACGCGTGCAATCGCACACGTCTGCGTGGTTCTGCGGATTTCAACAGGCCGCGCGTCACGCGTCACACGCTCACAGCCACACAGGCGGTTGGTGGGACCCGCAGTTGTCTCGCACCTGAGAGCTGGAGTCATATTTGGGACTGATAATTGTCAACACTTGATGATAAAGACTTGAGATTCTGATGCATTTTTTTCCCGTAAAGATGTGAAAACCTGACGAGCTGGCAGCCAACTGGACCCAGCGAAGCCACCGGTCACCGTCCGCGCCTCCTCCCACATATCTGTGCGATTCGTGGGTGCGCTGCTGTTCATATCCCGGCTACATATGTCAAAGAGCATAACTTATCGGTTTAATCAGCAAAACATCAGCGCATCCTGGCTAATTTAAACCAATTACCTTCATTAGATTAAAAAATATATATACCATGCAACATGCGAGATCAAAATCTCTGAGTTGCGTTATTAAAAAATAATTTTGCTTGCCCTTTTAAAAGGAGATTTTCTGTGGGAAAAAAGCAGCGTGAGGCTTAACTCGCTTGAATAGAATATGAGTGATTATTTTTGAATTAAAAGAAATCCTTGCTGCGCCTGCAGAGGGACACAACGGGCCGCATCGGCGGAAACATTTATCCGCTGGCTGCGTTTCCGGGGGAGCAGTTTCTCTGCTGGACTCGCGCTCGCTCCGCACTTCCGCTGCGTGGTGCCATCATCATGCCCGTGGACACGAAGCGACTGAGCGGGCCGGAGGTCTCCCAGAGCCCGTCCCTGTTCTCATGCGGGCCCGCGGCCGTGGCGGCCCCGCGGGGCCCCCGGGAGGACGGACGGCAGCGGGAGCAGGTGGACGTCCGGCCCGTGTTCGTGCGGTGCGGGCTGGTGAGCCAGGCCAAAGGCTCCGCGTACATCGAGGCGGGGAACACCAAGTTGATGTGCTGCGTTTACGGACCCAGAGAGACGGAGCGGAAAGATGAAACCGACATGAAATGTGGGAGGTATGCTTCAACTTAAGACGTCATATTTAAAAAAAAAAAAAAGTCAAGAGTATTTGTATTAATGCAACTTTTCAAACGCGAGTTAATGCTAATGTTTTACCACATTTTCCTATTAAGTGACAAAAACAGACGGAATTGGGGCTGACCGATGAACTTTTTTTTTCATCGCAATGGCGAGATGAGAATAAACGAAAAAAAAAATCAAAGAAAATGAACTAGAACCCTGATGGAGATCACTCAACTATTTGCACTTGCTGTCAAATTTGACTGTGTGTGTCATGCGGCCATGCGGAGCCCTCGCCAGGAGTCATGGGGGGCGTTCAGATGGTCCCCCACCTCTCCTTTTCCCATCCAGTTTTCCGTAACCCCGTGAAGGAGAATTCATAAGCAGAACCACAGTCATCAGAGTATCTGATCGCGCTCACACCAGGATGCCTCACAACGCACAGTGTTATTGGCGGCGGGTCTCCTGCGGTGAAACTCCAATGTTCTGAAGATGGACCACAAAGAGCATCTTGGTGCGTTCTGCACCAGCAGTCGAATTAAAATGAGTCGAGGAATAGAAGCTGCAATGGTGAAACGAAACGATGGTTGCCACGGCAGTTGCTCGCCTTCACGGCCAAAATTTATCCTCATGGTCCCGCTTGGTATGAAAATAATCCACTAATCGTCAGTAATTACTGTGAGGGGTAGCTGGAGCACCAGGAACCCATGTGGACACAGAGGCCCGGCCCCCGCCAAATGCCATAACCTGAAAAAAAAATGCACTCGGTGTTGTCATTTAACGTGTCGAACCATTTGAGTCTAAACTATGTTTGGGTGTGTGTCCTCCTCCGTGTATTCAGGCTGACCACTGACATGCGTTTTGCTCCGTTCTCGTGTCCGGAGAGGCGCCCCTGGATCCAGGGAAGTCAGGACAAGGACTTCTCGCTGATGCTGCACGAGAGCCTGCAGCCCGCCATGTGCCTCCACAAGTACCCCCGCTCCCAGATCGAGGTCAACGTGATGGTCCTGGAGAACAGCGGCTCGGTCCTGGCGCATGCCATCACCTGCGCCTCGCTCGCTCTTGCGGACGCCGGGATAGAAATGTACGACCTCGTGCTCGGCTGCGCCATCCGCCAGCATGGCGCCTCTTACGTGGTGGACCCCACTTACGCGGAGGAAAGCGGCTGCAGCCCGGGTGGAGGCGAGAACCAGGGCAGCCTGACTGTTGCGTTCCTGCCCGGCATGAACCAGATCTCCGGGCTGCAGTCAGATGGGGAGATGACAGAAGAGACTCTGACGGCTGGCGTGCGGACCTGCATTGAAGGGTGCTACAGAATCTACCCGGTCATCCAGCAAGCTCTGGCCAAGGCCGTGCGCAAGGCAGCCCCCCCGCCATCAGAGAGCTGAGAGACTTCCCACCCGCCTCGCTGTTTTTCTACTCTGACAACCTATAATCTATTGTTCTGCATTTGTTGCTGTTATTTTTTCTTTTAAATGAAAACTCAATAAGACTGTCTCGGATGTTTTCTTTTTACAAAAGTTTATAACATGCGCAATTGGGGCTTTAAGCATGCTAATTTTCCCCACATTAGATCGGGGAGGGGGGGAGGGGGTACAGAAAAGACACTTTTGTAGTTGGATACATTTTTTATTCTGTTTCAAAATGGGAAACAGGACTCAGACTTGCTTTAATCCAGTTTGGAGGAGATGGAGCCTCCACGTTCATGTGAGTGCAGGGTTGACCCAAGCTCAACTTCAATACATGTCAGGGAGCCGGCACGTCACATGTGCCGAAGTTCATGTAGTGTAGGTGTGACTCCACTAGAGGGCGTCCTATCTAAGGTTTTCGTTAAACCTGCTACTAAAACCGCTTTTAGGCAGAAATGAGCATGTACATTCTTCCTGTCAGCTCTTATCAAGCCTTGCATATACATGATCCAAGTTAAAGCAGACACGTCACAGAAGAACACGTTTCACTTGGTTTATGGAAACATCAACCATTAAATGGGAGAAAAAGGAGGATTTTAACTTGCTCACAGCCAAAGACCTCAGCAGATGTTCAAAAGAAAACGGTCAAGACTACAAACAAGGCTCATCACAACAGCTACCGAGTGCTCCCACCATAACAACCGCAGTCACTAAAATAGGCCTTTTCACCTTAAGTTCTTTTACAACCAGTATGAGTGCAGACAGGAGGAGAAATGCAAGCTTGGTGACATTTGGCTCGCCCGTCTCAGGTTTCTGATCGCGGGTGTGTTCGTTTTACATGGAGAGTAAGAAATGTTGCTCATAGTCTTGCATGGCATGACGAAAACTAGGCCACATGTGGCCTGATTCGTTTATTAAAACGACAGGTGTTGCCAAATCAGCCACGCTAGTTATGTCATGAAGTGAAAATTTAGCAAATAAAGTGTAGCAAAAAAAAAAAAAATGCGTGAAATGACGCAGATTATGTTTTTATAGATGTTGGTCTGATAGTGCAGGCAGAGACTGGAGCATCAATGAGGGGCATTGCCCTCGCTGTCTCTTCCCAGAAATGTGTCACTCCTTTGACACCCTCATGCGAGCCGAGGGCTGAGGTCAGTGCAAGACCTCGTTTTTCCCGAAAAACACGACTATCCCAGCATTCCGCAGGAGGAGGAGGGACTCTGGCTCTGACCAAACCCTTAACATATTTCATTTACTCAGAATGGAATAGCTGTAGATGTGTCATAATGCATTTTTACATTCCCGGCCGCACAAGAGTTTTTTTTTTGCGAACGTGCGTTTGCGCTGAAGCTGCGCGGCGACCGATCGGAGCGCAGCATTGTCAGCCGTGATGGGCACGGTCGCCGGGCGGTTCAGGTCTTCGCAGACCGAAGCAGTCAAAGTGTGACCTCTGTGGCAGTTTAAACAATGGCAAGACGCTAATAGAACAGAAGTATTTACATGCCAGACCGCTACTCGCATGCTAATGGCTATGCTATGCTATCCACACTGCTATCAGAGGCACTGTAAGATCCGAGGCTTTCCTCCTGGCTGTGCCCGCACAAACACGTTATTGCAGACATGGAATGCGAGACAAGACAGTATATGGGTCTGCGGTAAGTCACTGTTGAGAATGCAAGTTCCTTCTCTCCGCTAAAAGTGTCGAGCTGACCTCATCTAAGCGCGATGGCCGTCAAACAACCAAGTGTGTGATTCAAAGTAAAGTCTGGACGTTCCAAGGCGTACAGTAGTTATCAGTTGTATCAGAGTTGGTGGGAGGTGCTTTATAGGAAGCCTAGAGTTTGTTTGTTTTTTGTC
The DNA here is from genome assembly GCA_901007715.1 of Dactylopterus volitans. Taxonomy (NCBI): domain Eukaryota; kingdom Metazoa; phylum Chordata; class Actinopteri; order Syngnathiformes; family Dactylopteridae; genus Dactylopterus; species Dactylopterus volitans. The sequence goes on from CAAKHG010031964.1 coordinate 4,469, forward strand.
AAGGCCTCCCATCCTCCGTTTATTCATCTGTCGTCACAGTTATTTCTCCAGAACTTGGAACAATGAGGCCCTTAGCGGGGCCCTGAACTCCATCAAAGTTTAAGAAAGCGACGCCTGGATTTGAAAGATTGTCCACTTGATGGAAACCACAGATGTTCTGCAGAGGCAGAGGAAGTGCGTCTAATCAAGTAATGGACGTAGACTATACAGCCATCTGTGTGTGTGTGTGTGTGTGTGTTGGACCTGTGTTCATATTCATAGAAAAAAAAAAAAAGCTTTTCCACTTAAAATAATCTCTTCCAGTTGAGAGTGAGTCTCCCACGAGGACTTGTATCTTCAGCGGGTTCACCGACCGCCAGGAGAGTGTAAACGGTTCATTCGTTTATGAGCGTTATGGAACATGTGTGTGCGGCTCACATTTAAAAAAAAACCATAATAATAAAAGAAAAATAAAAAAAACCTGTCATAATTATATCCGGACGAGCAGGCTTGTGTTTATCATCTGTGGCATGTGTTTATAGAGTATGCTTATACGTGTGGGAGATTTAAAATTGCCTCATGGGGGGAAAAAGAAAAGACAGATGAAAGAGCTCTTCAAAAATTAGATGCCAACGGAAAAAACGCAGTGATTTGAATGTTATTTTGACGCAACTTTTCAGGCCATCGTTGGACTCAAATCACAACAAAGGAAAGCAAAGACCAAAAACACTATCATGTCTTTTCATGAGGACAAGCAAGGAGAAATTTTCTTTTTTTTTTTTTTTTTTTTTGACATGAAGGTGCTCCATCTTAAAAAAACAAATTAAAGGAAAAAAGAAAAAAAACGAGGTATCCAGTCACAGCCTTGGGCCAGAACCGCGTGCCGAGCTATCGGCGTCACTGCTGATACCTTTGCCAACGGCAGCCTTCAGAGAGACGCACATTTAAATCAAGTGTGCTTGTGTGTGATGTGAGACCCTGCGGGTGATGATTGTCCCTTTTGTGACAAAATGCATGGCGAACAAGTGCAGCGCAGCCTAGAAACAAATGCTATTGAGCGATAAACCTATAAATTTGCTGGGGGGTTTTTTGTGATCATAGTTGGTCATAGCACGGATAGAAATATGAAGCTGCGAGTCGGCGCTAGCTCTGAGAGCACGTTCATGGTGCTTTGAAAGTGTGCAAGTGGATATCTGAGCTCTAGATACTCAGTTGTAATTTGTGATGTCTGTTGTTTTTAATGTTTAAACATACCGTTGCGCGTGTGGTTGCTAGGCTACATGGCAGAACAGAGAGCTGCAATGAATTGGGTCACTTCCCTGAATCAGTTTTAGATCTTAGCAGGTGGCATCATAATTTGCTAGTCTATGGATAAGATGTTTAAGGACATCGCGGGGGGAGGTTGCTACGCAACCAATCATTTTTTTTTGTTCATGGCACAGCTGCGTCTGGTCACATCTGTTACACATTTTCACCTGAAGATCAAGCTCTCCACCCTCCACTGGAACATCTTTGGCTCTGCTGCAAAGGAGTGTTAGACACGTGTGCAATTTCACACTAGAGCACAGTCAATTACATTAAGTATATTAAGTATGAGATCAAGTCTGAGATCTGGCTAGATTTTATATTTCTTTCATGCTGGCGGCATTTTCTTTTTCATCAGCTGAGACACAAACTGAAATGAAAAAGACGAAAATATCACATCTCAGATTTGTTTCCTGTGACGGAGCGGAGACGGACGCCAAGGCGGATCATCAACAACATGGAACCTGCCACTTTGCCTTCAATAATGGCCACAAATCCGTGAATGCACAAACTCACGATGCCCCACTAAAGCTGCCATTTGACTCTAATAATCTTTAACGGGATCGTGACTTCATTGTTTTATATTAGACATGTCTATGAAACCGTGTCAAAATAAGTGAATGAATTTTGGAGCCACAGCCCAAATCATATCACGATATGGGCAGTTTGTGAAAATGGGGGTAGGCAGATGTTTAGGGGCAGATGTATGGAAGGAGATGGAGATGATCGACCTGCAGACTTATTGCAGAGGCATGAAGAAAATAACGACGTGGACTGAGCACTGGGATCGCAGTCATCTTATCCACTCGGTTTTCACTTGATGAGGACCTTTGGGCGCAGGGAAGGGTCTCACATCTTGTATCCGCTGCTCTGAAATTAAGATTTCTGGGCTAGGCGGCCGAGCAGCAGCGGTATCAAGATCCTCAACGACGGCGGAGGTGTTGCACAGTTAGAAATGTGACTCAGCCTTCGCAAAATGAGAACTGAGGCCACTCCCTCGCTCCTCGCCTGAGACATCACCCCTCACCCGGCTGCAACTTCCCAGCCCGGGCTGTGCGTGACGCCTGACTCACAGGGCCGTCCCTGTGAAGCGGCACTGTGAAATATCTGAAAGGTGAGCTGACGTTGCGGCGGCTGCGCGGGGGCGCGCGCTCAACAAGCATCAACAAAATGGTTGAGATTAATTATCCGGGGAATGCTTGCACTAAATCCAGTATTTGTGCGGCGATTTCGGTCTGGACCAAGGACGAAAACCCGGATTTGATCGACTGACATGCCAGCGTCAGCTTTGAATGGCCAGCCCTGACTCAGCACGAGCAGCGAGGACTCGGCGCTGGAAGTGACCGTTGAGCTTTCACCGCTTGCTGCTCTCAATCTGCGGCATTTTAACTTCTTGGCTTTGCTTCTAATCATAGTTTCAAGTGGGACTGCAGTTGCTTTCATCTAAAATGAGGGGTAAATTCGACGATAGCAACTGTGTCGGCTGCTGTGGTATCTGACAGCGTGTTTTTCATGCTTCTGCCCCAGTGACAGCCCCCACCGGAGGAGTCTAACTGCCGGGTTGGGTCTGTCTATCCACTTGGACTCAGGGGTGAATTGCTGGCATTTTGGTGGTGGAGGATCAACCGATAACATCACGTCATTGCAATTTTCACGAGCATGTTAGCTTAAGGACGCCTCCAGAGAATCTCATTGCATCCGGCACAAACATCCATGCGGGCCCAAGAGTTTTGAAAGTTGCAGGATTGAACGTCAGGGATCTCGGTGACCTCGCGACACGTGCGACCGCACATGACCCGACGAAGCAGCCGTTGATGGTGACATAAAAGTCCACGTAAAAATTGCTGAAGGGATAAAACGATTAAAGTGAGGGGAAATCCTTTTGTCGGATTTTTTTTTTACAATCTGGGCCTGAATGCGGCCTCCTCAATCTGTAAGGTCACAGAGTGAAAAAACGCAGATCAGTTAAGGTGAGCAGAGGATCTACCTCTCACGCCACCTCAGGAAGTTCCGCGGGGTGCTGATCCAACTAAGTTTTGCCTCATTCACACGACCTACAAATGGCTGAAACACACGTACACAGGAAATTACATAACAGGCGCTTGTGCCGCGTGTCGTCTCATTCTGAATGTATGTCGTCGCGGTTCTACTAGCTGCACCAGCACCTGGCGCCTGACACCTGCTCTTTTAGAATGAATTTAGCGAGAATCTGATCAAAAGTGGAATCAGCCTGGCTTGGAGGCTGCACTTGGCGTCACAGACCTCAACGTCCACACCCCCCCCATGAATAAACACTCAGAGGCAAAGTCAGCCTGTTGCACATGTAAAAGATATCGATGAAAGCCGAGAATAAAATTGCTTTGAAGGCTTCCTGGTTCTTGTTGCTGTACGTTCAAAGGATATAGGCGCAGTTAGCGATGAAAACGCTTCAGCAACTAGCACCGGACTTTGCAGCGAGGGCCAGCCGCTGCTCTCCCGCCTGCGACCACGATGTTTGCAAGAGAGGCAGGGGCGTTATCAGTGTCCGCAGATGACGGCGCATTCCAAAACAATTACAGCCATTCGCGTTTTATCATATTTCAGTGTTGTAACACATCACTGGGGTTAAAATAAACACTTTTGTCAAGTGTTTGTCAAGTGACGATTCCAGTCACTGCGGCAAGCGGTGACTGGAATCTCCGTGTACCTCTGTGTGTTTGACACCGATGCCAAATCAATACCTTTAGCTTAGTGAACAACCAACTGCTTCTCATATGGCCAAACACCAGCAAAGAGTTGGCATTTGACAAACTGGGATGAGAAAAAGCCGGATCAGCTCAATGCTCACCTATCCCACAGCAATGGTTTTTGTATAAATTTCAGTTTGTATCCAGGGAACAGTTTTTTTTTTTTTTTTAATACTTTCATTCTCATTTCTTAAACAAGGCTCAGCGTGTAAGTGGCAGCCACGCAATGACTGAATTTTCTGAAGTAAAATTCGGAGTACCTCAGGGATTGGTCCTTGGCCGCTTGTTGTTTTATATCCACATGCTCCCCCTTAGTGAGATAATCGAAAGGATTTGCAGACGATAAGTCACATTTTTCTAAATCCAAACTTTTTTTTATCAGATGGTTCTTTAATGCAAACACCCTTTTTAACACTGCTCATTCTTCTTATTATTATTATTATTGTTGTTGTTTTTCCATTATATGTTTGTCATGTATTATTTTGAGTGTTAGGTTTATCGGGTGCATGGTGGCGGATTTGAATTTGAAAAAAAAAAAAAAAAAAAAAGGTTGGCTGATTGATTGCACACCACTGATGTACAGCAGTGACATTATTCCCTTGAAATATGCAGCTACTCAGAGCTACTCACTCATCCTTCTGCAAAAGCTAACAGAGGGTTTCTTTCCAATTCCTGCCAGAGGTCATTCGGGGAAGCGAGGCAGGGCGAGTGACTCTTTTGGGGTGAGCGTGTTTCAGAGTGGGTGGGAGGGTCAGCCTTGTATAAATACAAGACCGCGATGGACACTGAGCACAGGGAAGGAGAGAGGAAGCGCGAAATCCCTTGACGACACCTGAAGCAAGACGGGGAAGATCGATGATGGGCAACCACAAGGGTAAGTAATTTCAAATCTTTTTTCATCTATCCATCTGGGCTGAGGGCAAGGGCTAGGCTTAGGCACATGCTTGAAATGGTTATGTTTGGTGTCAGGGGCGAGGGAATGCGTTATGTCAGTGAGGGTCCCGGAGAGAGAGAGAGAGAGATGTGCTGGTGTATTGTAGGACTGGACTCTTGTGTGTGATATAGAACATCCTAATCTATCCAAATCACACAAGGCCGGGTTTTAGATTTGACTATGGCAGGCAATAATTTACACTTAACCTTTATTTTTGTTGTTGTGTTTGTTTTGTTTCTTAATAACAATAAGCGCTGTCGCAAGGTTTTGCTAGAGAGACGCTGAATGAGCGATATCCATGGCTCGTCATGGTCACGCTCATGCGGTCGAACGAAGGCGGTGAAGCGCGCGCAGGCAGACCCGGCTGAGGTTGCTCCCCGTCGGTCCTTGTCAGGTTTGATCACCGAGGCGGACCTGAGGAGCAATGAGAACAACTTGGCCCACCGCACCAGGGAGATCGATCGGGACCGCTTGATCGTCCGCAGGGGTCAGCCCTTCTCCATCGCGTTGCAGTGCTCGGACTCCCCGCCCCCGGGACACCACCTGGAGCTGCTCTTGCACCTTGGTGAGTGAAGTCTTCCCAGGAGGACACTGGCAGGTGACGAGGCCAATGATTCACTTGCTCTTTTGTTGACGTGCATGCTTTTGTTCTTCCAAAGAACCAACTTCTCCCACCACCTCAACTAACTGGTGACTTTATACAACATTGTTTCTGTTTTAAATATACATTTGCAGTCATATATCTAGAACGCGACTATGGTTCATTTGGCTAAATGACTTATTTTAGGCAACAAGGCCTAAAATAAGACAAGAAGATAAACGATTTAGCTTATAATGACTCTTATGACAGAAAGTTTTGCATGTGCAAAGAAGCTTGGTCAACTCTTCTCTTCAGAGGACATGTTTTACTTTCTGATTTGATGGGATAACAATCAATTAGCATTAAACTAACAACAAACTAAAGAATTGAAAAATCTAAATATGACAGTATTATGTGGTGCAACAAAAATATTATATTAATAATTATTATTGATGATTATTATTCTTAGTAGTTTTTGAGCAACAATGCAGCACTGTTGGAGCGCCAGAACATATTAGTAGGGTCCATTTATTCATGTCTTCGTTTGTCTTCATTAAAAAAGAATAGCGTCCGACTTTAGAGACCTTTTTGAATCAGGGTGTATGAATTACGCATAAAGATAAAATGAAAATATCATAATTAATAGTCGAGAAGCTGTCATCTCGTTTCTGTACTTTGTTGTGTCATCTGAAATGTCAGTAAAGACTTCTTGATTTTGCGAGCGCTATGCGGCACTAATAACGTTCCGATACTGACCCAGATTAAGCAGAACGTTTAGTAAATGATTAGACTGGATTAGATTAGACGTATTTCAGCGATGGTTATTGGGACTGTATTTTGTGATGCTGTTGAACTGCACTGGGTTATAGCGAGAGGTGTCCCTAACATTTTGTCATCTGAGTGCATATGAGTGGGTTGACCAAAAAAATTAGGGACAGCCTCCCATTATAAACGTGCGATGGTTTTTAACGTTATGGCCGGTTGGTGCATCAATCTCGCGTTCCCCCTCAGGCAAGCGGGACGAGGTCGTGATCAAAGTGCAGAAGGAGCAGGGGGCCAGAGACGAGTGGGGGTTCAACCAGCAGGGAGCCCAGGATGAGATACTGCTGACTCTGCACAGCCCAGCCAACGCCATCATTGGCCAGTACCATCTGACCGTGCAGATGATGTCGGTAGCCGGACAAGTTGTGGGGAAGATCGACAAGCTGGGGTTCCACCTGCTGTTTAACCCATGGTGCAAAGGTAAAAATAAATGAATAAATAATAAAAAAAAATCAAGCAATGTGCCTCCACTGGCAGACACATGCTGCTACTTTTCAACTTTCTGCTGCATCGCAACACAGAACTAGCTTGGTGTTTGTTTGTTTTTTGCCGTCGCTCTTCCTTTCCCACCAACACCATCAAAACACCAATTTCTTCTTTAACAATAGCCGTGTTTTTCTTACTGATGCAGTCAGATAAATGCACATTAGCCGACCTTGCTCCCTCCACGGGTCAGGGTCACATCGTTCCTACGTACTGCCTGCTTTTCCTGTGGCAGGATGTTCCAACAGTAGATTTGTGACACTGAACGACTGGGAAACGCATTCCTGCATTATCTCTCACCTGTGTGTGCGTGTGTGTGTGTGTGTGCGTGTGTGCGTGCGCGTGTGTGTGCATCAGATGATGTCGTGTACCTCCCTGACGAGAGTCTTCTCCAGGAGTACATTATGAATGAAAACGGAGTTATTTACATGGGGACCTGGGATTACATCAAAAGCATTCCCTGGAATTACGGACAAGTAAGTGATTTGCACATCCCGTGCGCGCGTGTGTGCGTGTGTGTGCGCGTGCGTGTGTGTGTGTGCATGAGCAGGCTGAGTGTCTGTCCGGCCAGTGGGTGGCCTGTGTGAATTGTCACAGCGGTGTGATGATGGAGGCTGTCAGCTGAATCAGGAAATCTGCTTGTCGGAAAGGGAAAACTTGTGGAACGGAGGCGTCAGAATGTAGCCAAAACCGCACAAACAAGGCTTTGACCCTTCACAGCTTGCTGGGAGGACAGAGAGGAAGACAAAGAGGCTGATGGACGGACAGACAGACAGACAGGAAGTTGAGAATGCAATGGCAAACAAATGAAAAAAAAAAAAAACTAGGAAAAGAGACACTTCTCCTGCTCCCCAACCAACAATCTTTCCTTCGTTCCTCTCTGCATATGAACTCTCTCTCTCTCTCTCTCTCAGTTTGAAGACAACGTGATGGACATCTGTTTCGAAGTCCTGGACAAATCCAAGGAGGCTCTCAAAAACCCGGGGATGGACATCCAGCGGAGATGGGACCCCGTCTATGTCGGCAGGACGATCACTGCCATGGTGACCGCCTCCTCTGCCCGCTGCCATGTTGTCGAGCGCGCGCGTTACACTTGAGAGGTCCAACCAATGAACAGCTCGTGTGTGGTTTACGTTCGCCGGTATCTTGTTAACCTTTTCCCACACTCGTGTGACTGCAGCAGTGATAACAGCAGTTTTTTGTTTTTTTGTTTTTTTTAAACTGGATGCGATGCAGTTAGATGACAGAAACTGAAGAAGTCATTAATGGCGCTTTCTTCCTTGTGCGACCACCAGTTTCCTGCTGCCGGTTAAAGGACGAGCGTCGATGATTAATCGGGCTGTAATGGCTTAAATGAAAAGTAATTTTCCTAACCACAGCATATATCGGTTAGTGTGTAATCACAAAACTATGAAAGATTGTGAAGCATTCTTAAGAGATCTTTCGGGATGAAATGATGTAACCTTCACGGTTCCTACATTTCTCC
>CAAKHG010031965.1:0-13097 GCA_901007715.1 Dactylopterus volitans
TTTTTTTTTTTTTTTTTTTTTTTTTTTTTAAAGTGTGTCAGTGTTTTGAAGAGCTAAGCATTCTCTGTCTCTGTAGTATTCTAATGAGAATTAAGGTTTTTCATTCCCTCAAATCCCACATTTGAAATAATGAGCTTAGAAAATGCTAAAATTGAGACAACATAAATACATTGCCATTCCTCTTCTTCCTTCCTGTCATAGTTTTATGTCCGGGTCAGGAATGGGGTTAGATATATGGAAGGAATGGAGGATGGTTTCAGTAGGATTAAAAGTGTAAACTGGTCACAAATTCAGTGTTTTAAAAATGGAAACAGCACTCCAACAGTTGTGCATCCACACTCAGCCATTACAAATTAAAACCACATTTAAATAACTAGCTGCATTCAACAAAATAAAATTGATTTGCAAGCATCAATGTGGGTGCAGCATGAAAAAGGTGTTTAAAAAAATAACAGCTATGATGAATGTTACGAATATACAAATTAACAAGGACACTGATGACAGACTGAGAACAATGAGCTGAAGATGAAGAGAGAAGCAAGAGGGTAAGAGAGGGACAGGAAGAGATATGAAGATAATGCATCTGTCAGCATGTGTCTGGAAAACAGGATTTTCTAATTTGAAAATTTAGTGGATCAGGCACCAGGAGTACTTCAGTACCTGGGCCATAACGGTGTATCATATCCAACAACAAGTTGTTGATCTATTAAGAAACACTGTTTAACCAAAGACACACCGCCATGTCTGAGTGTATCTGAAGAGTTGATCACACATTCACATTAGGCTCCCATGTGAGAGCGTGTTAGAAAAAGATCTTAGGTTGTCTTCATATCTCCTTGTTAGAAAAAAGGTGCTTCCTGTCACCTTAAGCGCACACAAGCGTCGATGTACCCACACACACTTATTCTGTACAGTATATATATATGTATAAGTGCATATATATACACACACACACACACACACACACACACACACACACACACACACACACACACACACACACACACACACACACACACACACACACACACACACAAAAACCAGCTGCTTTTCCTGTCTGAAAACATTGCCCCGAAAAAGGACGGAGAGGACGAGAACAAAAATAACTCTTCTCTGTGTTCAGTAGTTCAGTAAGTGAGCCAAAGCGATGACTCTGGACTATTTGTGTGTAAACAGCTCACTTCCAAAGCTCACATTTGGACTTCCTCTTACAGAAAAGCATACAAGAGGGGCCAATGGCAAAACAGAGGCTTCCCTGAAAGGAGCTTGTTTCAAAAAAGGCAGAGTTCAGGCAGTGAGCGAGCTCCCGCGGGTCTCCCTCACACACAGTGGACCGCAGGTAGGTGAGGATCCTCCACCCAGCAGGAGGCGCTATCCCTTTGGAGTTTTTTTATTCTGGGCATTCCACATGCCTCGCTTGGAGTGGTAATAGTGAAAGAAGTTCCTTAAGCGTAGTCTCTCCACCTCCAGGCCATTCTGTAGCACCCTGGAGATGGAAGGAGAGTAACGGGTGGGTGAAGCGATAATGTGGTTCTTTATCAAACTCTGCAGTATCCTGCTGTTATCCTGCTGAAAATATGATACTATCTCCTGTTTATATTTTCACTAAAGCTACAACAGAGGCTTTCATACATACTGAGTTAGCACTGTTCTTATGTCTGCATAGCTCAGAGGTCTGCTTCTTCTGAACAAGATCAGGCTACTGAAAACATCTCAGTAATCCCCCGGGGGATGCTTATGGGGAAGAACATCAAAATCTATCGTTGGATTGCTGATTCTGTCCTGCATTTTTGCCTGCTATGCTTTAGAAGAGTACAAACAATATACACATATCTATACAAAGCCTTCCATGGTACAACAGCGCTAAGTCAAATACACATGACAGTGTCATGACAGTGATCAGTTCTAATATATGGAAGGTGCAGATATGTGCAATATTATGAACAGGTGTACAACATGATGAAACCTGGTACATACAATTGTGAAGCTTCCAATATTTAACTATAACTTTAAAGTCTGCCATCGACTTCAGTCAACATATCTGGCACAGTCTACTTTTGCAAGCTTCTTAGAGTGCTGTGTTGTTACCTGTCCAGCAGCTCCCAGTCCTCTCCACCCCAGCGGTCTTTGAATTCCTCTGTATTCATCCCTCCAATCTTATCAAAATCAGACTTGTAGATTCCAAACAGGCCAAAGCCGTTTACCTCCCAGTAACCTGCAGAAATGACAAAAAAAAAAAGAAGTTTAGAAGAGCGACTGGCCTCATTGCATGTCGTTGCATCAATAATCATTACAATGGAAATAAAGTGCCTGTGCAAGTACGTGCTTCTGCTGCATGGGCTTTTATTACCAATGTAAATTGAAAACCTGTATTATGAATTCAAAATAGCTTCCTGTAGCTGGTGTGCCACTCGCTGGGGATACAAGTTTGAGCATGAGTCAAACTTAAAATTATGCTAATATGCCAATGTGATTGCGTCTTCACGAACACAGACATGTCCCTGCATGTGTTTACTGTCTGTGTGTTTATTTGCGAGTTACCATCAGGCTCCCGAGGTGAACTGCCGCAGCCGAGTCTCATGACAATGGGGGCAAACGCGAGGCGTCCCTCCACACAGTGCTTCCTGATGCTCTCCAAGATGTTGAGAGGAAAGTGGATGTGCAGGTCACACAGGAACACGATGCTGTGGCTATCCTGCGGAAACAAGAAATGACTAAACTTAACTAACTTAACTAAATTTAACTAAATCTGTTGAGAAAAGTAATTTCCTTTGGTTCTACAAACTACGTGCGCAAAAGCTACAGCTTTTTGAACGTTCAATTATGCATGTATGAGATTTTAGGATGAAAGAAAGTGGAGAAGTCTGAAATCAGCGTCAGCTGCTTGTCTTCACTCCCAGAGCCTGCAGGTCATTCAGACATATGTGACAACCCTGTCATTTCATCCTGACAGCACTGACACTCAAGTGAGAGATTAATGTCTGTCAACATTCCCAGCCGCTCCACACACAGTGGGTTGGTGTACATGCATGTTTGTGTGTGTGTGTGTGTGTGTGAGTGAGTGAGAGAGAGAGAGAGAGAGAGAGAGAGAGAAAGCCAGGGGAGGCATAAGGGCACATGCACACAAATAATCTAAGCAAGGGAGTGGATGTGACAGCTGTGGCATACACATGACAGGGGAAATGCAGCTAACTGTCTAAGTGATTCCCTGCCATTCGCAGATGAGGTCCGTGGGAGAGGGCTAAGGGAAGCAGGAGGAGGCTGGGTGATAAGGATGAGATCCACAGTCAGTGACGGACCAGCCATAGCAATGACCTATCCATAATGCATGAGCGTCTGTCTGTCAGTCAAGTAAAGGTCGTGTGGTCAGTCCAACCCGCCACCCTTCAATGGCTTATTCATGGCAGCTCACAGGTTGTTGCATGTTTGCGTGTCTGTGCGTTTGTTTCTCTCACCTCAATGGTGTCCACTCCGATTTGCAGTCCCGCTGAGCGCTCAAAGTTCCCCTCTCTCCTGAGATACTCGTACCTGTTAAACCAAAAAATGTATCCACAAAGCCATGAATCTATTTAAACATTCTAAAACACAGCTTCAGTCAATTGTCGTGGCCAGCTCTGCTGTGCATCCGCACCTTGGCACGCTGCTCTCTCTAAGTGCCTGCTCAACATCCATGTCTTCGCTTTCAAAGTCAACAATGATGATACTGAAATTGTCGTCCTTTGTCTGATGATGGAGGTTTTCCATGTCAGAGATAAACTGCTGGACCCAGCGAGCCTGGTTTTTCACTGTATCAGAGAGGGCACAGAGGAAGAGTCCTGTAATTATTGCAAAACCTGGTTCCACACAGATGGTTCAGTTTCAGTATAACTTATCAATAAATACAAAACTACTAAAACTACTGTAATTATCATTATTATTATTGTTATCAAAAGCATTATCAAAATATTATTACCGGGTGTTATTATTTCTAAAAAATCCTGTGTTTTTACTGACCTGGTACCACAAAGTGTACCATGACATCTTTCCTCCACTGCAGCATGACCGGCTGGCACAGCAGAGGTTTAGCATAGGTGGTGCTCCAGGGTGTTGCCCCGGGACGGGCGGGGGACCTGGTAGAGGGTGGGGGCGGCGGCGTGGTGAGGCTAGACGCGGAAGCAGAGGACACCGAGGCCGGAGCCGAGGCTGGAGCAGACTCTGTGTTCTCTAGACTTTCATCTCCTTGCCTGCCGCGGTGGAGCAGCAGATAAATGTATTCAGACAAACGCACCACGCTGCGGCCCCTCTCCATTAGCTCCAGTTCCACCAGGTAACGGTTGCCTCTCGCTGAGTCACGCCGCTTCTCAACGTTGATGATTCTCAGCAGGGTGTAAATCCTGTGACACGGACACAGAGAAGCTTAGGAAAAGGCACAGCAGCTTCGAATGCTCTGAAATATAATAAGATAGAAAGAGGAAGGCTGCAAGTATAAAAACTATTTCCTATATCATTCTCATAACTGGATTAATTATTCTTTGGCTACAGGCAGGCCACATCAAAAAGTGCTATTCTTTATCTATGGTACCATGGAGTCAGCACTGACGAGGAGCAGGAGGAAAATGAGAATAGAGAAAAGTTAATGGCCAAGCTACCAAATAAAAATAAAATCAAGGTTTGCCAGCACTGCTATAGAAAATCAGCACATGGAGGAATGCCAACTTGAACTCTGAAAGCACATGAAGGCACCAGGGCATGACCAATACTTTCTCTATGAAATTACTTTGTGCTTTACATAATGGCTAGCATAAGCAAACACATTTGAACTCCCAAGCTTGCACAGAGGCGTAAGAACCTCTTTTAATCCTCCTTCGAACCCACCCCTGCATCTGTTTTCCTTACCCGCCATTGCGCTCGTTGAGCTTCTCCATGTACTGCGCCAGCACGTCCACCACCTCGCTCTCGGCCAGCTGCAGGTTGCCGGACACGTTGCAGCGCAGGTCATTCCAGTCAGAGCGCAGCAGCTCAAAGTCCATCGGGTTGACTGAAAAGGTCCTTTGCCAGTTGATGCTCTCCTCCGCCCAGCCTGGCCGGGCCTCCACCTCTTCGTAGCTGTAGTCGGAAATTTCGCCCTCCTCTGGTTCCGGCTCAGGGTCGGGATCGGGATTAGAGCGGTTTGCGTCCTGGTCAAGCTCTGCCGGGTTAGGGTCTGGCTGCTGCTGGGACTCTGTGATCTCTGATGTCCGGAGGTAAGAGGTGACCCGTGACTGACCTTGCAGTGTGCTTTCAGTGGAGTTCAGCCATTGAGGTGAATTGGGAGCAGGATCTTGGTGATGGGACAGTGGCACCGGTGGGTCTGCTTTGCTGGGTGGATCAGCAGTGACAGTCATCTTTACCACCTGGTTGTCCCGCTTCCTCTTGCTTTTGTCTGACTGTATTGACACTGCTATCCTGCTAGCAAACTTTTGGACACTTTCATTTTGAGTGTTGATGCTTCCATTTTGACGAGATGTCCTACCTTCTTTTGTGGGAGGATTCAACCACAGTTGAGGGGAACTAACTATGCTCCTACCTCCAGTTATAACTCCTCCAACATGTCCTTTGGCACCGAGGTTGACCAGTCTGGTGGTTTTTCCTGTTTGGTACAGGAAGACCCCTGGGAAAACCTCTCTTGGGTGGCGAGAGGCCCTCTCCTCCTTCCTCTCTCGCCGCTGCTCCCTCTCCCTCTCCTTCTCTCTCTCCTTGGCAGGCCGAGGCCTGGTGATGTAGATCTTGTTCTCCTCCCTCTTGTCCTTCTTGTTTCCAGCAACTTTGTTGTTGCTCTCATGGAGGTTGTTGCTGTGGGCGGAGTTGCTGAGGAGCTGCTTGGCACGGCTGGCAAGGGCAGACAGAGAGGACTTTTGGGGAAAAAGGAGTGATGACTTGGACAGTTTGGGTGGAGCCTCAGCTCCCTTCTCTCCTCCTCCAATACCATCTGGTCCGCCTGCTTTCCTGCCAGGACCGAGCTCTGCAGGACTGGTGCGGATCCAGGAAAGGGAGCGTCCCTTGACCATATTGTCTGAGTCATGTTGAAGCAGCCTGGGTTGGGGCACTGGAGGCCCCTCTCTGGTGTCATATCCCATGCTCCCCCTTGTTTGACCTCTTTCCCAGTCTTTGCCCACATCCTTACCTATCTGACCCTCTCTGTGTGTAAAGTGCATCCTTTCCCTGCGGTGTATAATGCTATTGATTCCTTCCTCCTCCTCATCAGGGTCCTCTGCTTCTTCCCTCCTTTCTCTGCCAGCTGGTGTGGGTCCAGGTCTAGAGTTCAGATTTGAGGGGTTGGAGGTGTGGCTGGGCTGGCTGGGATGAGAGGGCTTCTTGGGTGATGGTGTGCCAACAATCTCTGCCTCATCCTCTGCGTCCACCACCTCCTCTTCCTCTAGAAAATCTGCAGATGTGACAGAGGCACATGGTTGACAGAGCGCATGCACGCATGTGTGTCTGCAAGCCTGTGCAAGCGTGTTTGTTCATTAATAATTTACCATCTGGGTTGGGGAAGAAGAATGGTCTGTCATCTTCCTCCTCATCCATCTTCATATATTTGTAGAAACCAAACCTGGCAGACACAACACGAAGCCGTGAGTATTAGCAGAAGGGTGAAGTTTCAAATGAGGCTCACAAGATAATAAACTGCTCCCTCTCTCTTGATGATCGTTTACTTGAATGACTGCCATGAAATTCATAGCCACTTGAGCAGTTATTCAGCATAATCGGTGCACTCTCTCACATATGAGGACAGATATGAATGTCTCTCTAAAACATAAATACAACTTACTTTTCTAAATAGATAGGGGACTCTCTGTAGAAGCACTTGTTCTCTCGCTCCATGTGGGTGAGTCGTGTGAAGTCATTGGGATAGACGAAGGACAGATACACCTGCGGGAAAAATTAAATGAAAAATGTAATTACCTCTAAAACTGCCATGAAGGTCATCACATTAGTGTTAATTCTCATAAGACATATATTTGATCAACACCAGCTTTTCACTGAAGTCAGTCTCTGACTAAATGGTGGAGAGGCATCCTCTTTTGGCCAGTCCTCTCAAATCTGAAAGGATGTTTTGCAGGACTCTCATTTTCAAACCATCACCCTCTGCTGGGGCCGCACTTATCTGTACTGTCCTATAGGGGGGAGCAAAACCCAACATTACCCGCCACCAGTTCTTCTGTGCGTTTGCATAGGATGGGGGAGGCAGTCATGTCAAACGAACATGGACTAATCTTAATTACATGCTAACTCATCGAGGGCCTGCTTTTTTTTAGTCTCAAACACTTAATTGGATGCCCTTCTGCTGACCGCACAGGGTTAATTTTAACAATCGTTTTAGCCAATTAGAATCACACGCTCTGTACATGAACTGACACGGAAGAAAAAAAAAACCCACAGTGGCACATCCTGAGTGGCAGATGTTTTGTGACCCAAAGGAAAGTTGATGGAGAGCTCACTTACAAACTGCAGGCCTTGGTATCTGGCAATGGGGAAATCTTTGACGACATAGGTGGGAGAGTAGAGGCAGGCCGGCAGAATGTTTTCCAGGCGGGAGGGGTCGATTAGAGGAGCTGAGAAAGACAAGTAAGAGGGAAAGAAGGTCATTATCTGAGATGTCTGGAAAGACAAATATGTTGTGAGGGATACTGTTTTTCACTATATGTAGACGTAAGATAGCTTGTTAATGATAAAGGAAGAAAACACGCAGCAAAACTAACAGGAAGAGAGACTGCAAGCCAGACAATCATTCAGTTAGAGAAAATTACGGGCAAGCAAAGATGAGCGAAGATAGAAAAGAGAGAGAGAAAGAGAGAGAGAGCCTGAAATGATGACTGGTAGATTTACTGCTGTAGAAAGTGTCCCTTGGGTCTGGCTTCAGCATATCCGCTCCGTGCTGCCTGGCACTGCTGCCTTCCAGACCCTGGTGCTGAGAATCCTCTGGGAGATGGGCGTGACTGGCCAAGGTCTGAGGGATATGGTCCACACTGTTCATCTTGAGATTGGACTCGTCTGAAAAATAAATAGAGATTGTCATGAACACAGAGAGAGGGAGAAAGATAGAAGACAGGGGCAGATTTACAACTGGATTTATTGTTTTGATCATCTTTCTTAGCAAATCTGGCGGTAGCTGTCGGAGGGACAGTATTAGGCATATTGTTTGTAATGAAACCGTCAGAGATTTTTGGAAGAGGACAGAGGAATAAAAAAGGCAAAGGGAAGAGCAGGGAAGCAGGAACAAAAGCTGAGGTTGCGAGATCAGAAGAAAGTTGGAGGAAAACAAAACCAGAGCAGGACGGAGTCATAATTATACCAATCGATAGCAGAGAAGGAGGAGAGAGAGCATGTGTGATTAATGGCATGTCAGGAGCAAGGCCTGATGGGAGAAATTCTTTATAATTAACAGGATGGTCAGCATCATTCTTATCCTCTAGAGAGATGGGTTGTGCACATTCAGTGCATAACACTGAGGAGGCCTATTTTTATACTTCTTCCTCTGACAATAACATCTGTTGATCGTATTCCTGTTTTCCAACACACGCAAGCTTTGCAAAGACAAATTATCCATGTTAGTGAAATCCTCCAAACCTTTCCTCTGCCTTTTGATGAATTTTAATTATGCTACACAAATGTAACTGGGATAAAATGAAAAATAGAGCACTAATTCAGTATTGAAAAATTACTGGAAAAATTAACAGAAATATGGCAGCTGTTTATTGTTTTATGCTTTTTTAAAAGTCTGCAGTAAAATTCCAAAGTAATGTGTGAAGCTACCAACTGGGTTGCATTTTTTATGGTTTTTTTTTTTTCCCCCACTGAAGCTAATTAAAAAGTAAAATCATGCCAATAAAGAGCTGCATCTGTCTTGAAACTGTGGGAATTTAGTGCTACAGCGAACTGCCTTACAAACTAAAAGACAAAGTGAAGTACAAGGTGCAATGTTCCTGACATGAGTATTTTATTTCTGGAAATTAACACAAGTCAAAAAGTTGACTAAAAATAATCATCGTCAAATACTTTCCAGAGTGAGAGTATAGAGAAAGCCAGTGAGCGTGACAGAGCATGACACAGTGTGCCGGGATGGTGACTACTGGGCAGGCAAATGAGACGGTAATGCTGCAGTCTGGCAGGTGACCTCACACTGTACCAGGCCACATAGCTGCCCTAAAACAAGAAGGCAGCAGTTGGCAATCATCCCTCTCTCACTTGCCGGTTTGCACGAAATGACGACTCAACACATCATTTCCCATGCGGCTGGCATTTTCCCTTGTTGTGATATCCCTGTGACACACTGCTATTCTTAGAGTGATAGATGTCTACTCAGGAACCAATGCGCTCATCTCCCTTACAAATGACTCCTATATGGAAAATGGAGCATCTACAGACCTTGAATGTTTCTCCTCAAACAGACAAGCAGTGTCATTTTAAGCCAGCTTTGACACAATGAAATCAAACTTGCGTAATTGCGGCCGAGTCCATGACATTAAACAGCTAATTGGCATCAGGCCAGACTAATGATGCTGTTTTTTCCATAACATCATCTCCTATTTTGTGGGGCCAAAGCTAAACAAAAAGATAATATTACATTAAAGAGTACCACGTGTCTTTTAGCAGCAACCACCGGTAATAGACATTCAAAAAAATGAGAGGTGCCAAAAATCTTTCCATGCGATGTTTCTGCAACATAGAGCTGCTCTTACCTGTGTACAGGGAGATGTAGGCTGAGTCTATCACTTCATATTTCAGACCAGGGAGGAACGGACGCCACTGTGTGTGAAAGCAGCACAAAGGCATGGTGAGATGAGCGCCAACACCAACATGGCTTAAAAATATAAGGTGAGACGAACTCTTCAATCACATTTTGAAGGCTAAATTCTGGCTCTGTGGGTGTTATTAATCTCAATAATATCAAAGGGTGCATCTGATGCTGGGCTTTTTTTTTCATAAACTCACCAAGTAGAGAAAGAAAAAGGAAACAGAATGAGAACATGAACAGACATGTGAGACCAAAAGGGGGAAGGAAACAGGAAGAACGAGCAAATTAGCCAAAATCTGGACAACAGACAACAAACAGCCCTAGAAATAAAAGTGTGACAAGCAGGCGTGAAAGGGAGCATCTATTAATGACCTAAAAACAGAGAGAAATGAATAGGAAGAGTGAGACAGAGAGAGACAAGCTACAATTCTTTTAAATAGATTTCACAATTACCACGTCACTTCTGGTTACCCAGGATATAATCACAGGAGACAGGTCATTTCCCTACCCTCCTGTTCAGAATACAAATATAAACCCCCACCTCGGGCTCATGCAAATTTGTAAGTGTACACAACACGCAAATACGCGCACACACGTGCGCGCGCGCGCACACACACATGATTATCTGCTTTGGATTTTGTGGCAGTCCACACACTCCTGAATGTAGCATTGATAAAATGCACGTTACGCTATCGGCAACCCAAAAGCCGCCATTTGTTACATCTTTACTATGCTACTTCACACACCTGCTGACAGACGCACAGACATCCACACAGGTGCATAAACAAAAGGATGACAAACAAGGACACAGCGCAACATCATGCTGAGCAGCAGCAGGGAGCAGCTCAGCAGGCCACCCAGCGATTCGCCACCATGTCATTATTTCAGGGTGAGTGTCCTCAAGGTCAAGTCAGAAGGCTGTCAAAGACTAACTTTCGAAAATACTTGAAGGCTACACATGCTGTGCAACCTATAATGTTTATTTGTTGAGCCCCTTACAGAAAAATTAAACACAAAATCAGTAGTGTCAGTGAGGTATAAATGAGAGTTACCAAACTGTGAGAGGAGAGGTGGGGAGACAAAGGCTCATACAGTATAGAGGACGGTGAGAATAGGTGTGAGGAATTTTCCTCCCTGACCTTTGACCCCGATCTCAGGACTTCCTCGGAGCTTTGATATGGTGACTTCCGAAACAGGGAAGCTTGTCCACTGACACTAATTGTACAGCTGCATGCAGCTGAGATGCCCTGCAAACCACTGAGTGTTTTACCACGACTGATTTTCACTTGGAATTTAAAAAAAAGAAAAAAAAAGAAAAAAAGAAGAAGAAGCAAAAAAAAAACCCCAAAACAACACAATGCGGCGTAACTGTGTGACTGTGGACATCGTTAACATGTGAGGTGTGATTAGCCACGACACAATTTCCTCTGACTCAGTCTGACAAAGGCTGTACTTGTGGCCCAGGCATGAGCATGTGAGAGTCTCATGGGACTTAAATTTATGAGTGATAATCATTTTTGAAACATGATGCTGTGATTCAAGACGAAACAGCGTTTGTAAATGACGTCTGTGAAACATCTTCCCTGCGATGGAATATAATAGGATATGGTTCTCATGAAGTGAAGTCAATATTATCCACGGAGCCAAAAACCACAAGTTTAGTTTAATGGGCTTCACAATCTGTGCAGTAAGCCATGACCTTTGTTTGTAGACCCCCGGTTTGGATGAAACAAGTCAGAAACAAAATAAGATAAAAAATAAAACTTTCATGGAAGGTTGAAATGAGAATAAACCTCTGGAAGGCAACAGAGGAAAGATGCCTCTTTTGTTATGAACAGAAATTACACAGAATCCAAATAACACTATGGAGAAATGCGAGAACAATTATCTTAGAAAAACTGTTTTCATTTTTTTTTTCATTATTTGAAATGAAAGTGAATTACAGTTGCGATGTGCTCTATCCACGGATGTGTATGGTAACACTCTCTGCTCCTGGCATATCAATAAGACACACAAATACACACTTGACACAGTGCGTGTGTATGCCTATTTGTTTTTACAGCTTTGTGGAAACTCCTCCCATTCATTATTTGGCACCAACATTCTTGGATAAATTCTGAGACGGTAGGTGGTGTTTGTGTTTGCACCTTGTATGTACCTTTAGTTGCACATACACGCACACACGGTAGCACTTGCCATAAATGTGTGAATGTGGGTGTGTGTGTTCCCTGGGTGTGGATGCAATTTGTGGGGAATAGTGTTAACAGTCGGCAGCAGGAGGACAGAGGTCTGCTTTCTGGTCTCAAAAGTTCAATAGGAGAGGAAAGAAAATCAATATCCAGGGGGAAATTATAGAAAGCAAAATGGCAACGTGCAGCCTGCAGTCTGGTTTTATGATGTTTTATCATGCCTGGATCTCCCAGACGCATGAGGTGCTGATATTGTTTTCATTACGCTAGCAAATGGTGGGTGTTCAAATCCCGGTGTGTGGTTCACACATGTGCATACACACACAGACATGCATGCGGGCACGCACGCTTGGGTACGCTGGTTATTTTTCATCCATTGATGATCAGGAGTTTATTGTTCCTCAGAGAGCGAACTGCCGCCTGCTTATGTATTTGCTTCTGTGTAGCTGCGCTGAACCGATGGCACGATGGATGCAAAGTTGTTTTGTTAGAGTGAAACATGAAAAGTGATGAAATAGTAAAGCTCAGCCCTTTCCCACTGTAAAAATCTATTGAGTATTCAGGTTTCAATAACATTTTTTGATCATGTATAATTGGGTTGACTGAGGTTGTATTGTGTGTGTCCTGAAGGAATTTCCTTCAAAATTTCCCTGTCGAAAATCACATTTCCTTTAGTATTACTGCCATAGTCATTTTTAGAGTAAAAAAAATAACAATTAATCAATTACTGAACATTGATTTTCCTTGTTAATTGATTAGGAAATATTTTCTAATGCCCATCCCTAATGTAAACATTCTTGATTATATAAACATGTTCAACAGCCATATTTTAACCAGTTTACTATTCGTGACTCAATAATGTCAACAAATTGACCAAAAACAGATTAAATCATTATTTACAACAACATAAAAAATACAGCGGCAGGATTGGCATAATGTTTGAGCTGCAGACTGCTAAAGGCCAGGTTTTAGCAATGTATATACATATAGGTGTGTGTGTGTGTGTGTGTGTGTGTGTGTGTGTGTGTGTGTGTGTGTGTGTGTGTGTGTGTGTGTGTGTATGTATGCACTCCTAATGGAAATAAGAATAAAAATCGATGGCATCTTTAGTTTGGAATAAGCCCGCTAATGCAGAAAAAAAAGACACAAGA
>CAAKHG010031966.1:7716-27297 GCA_901007715.1 Dactylopterus volitans
GGGGTATGGGGGGGAGGGGGGGGGGGGGGGGGGGGGGGGGGGCAGCGGGGAGGAAGTCAAGGTTCACAGAGATTAGTTAAGAGGAAATCCATCCATGTCAAGCTTTTATTAAAGATAAACTTGTGATTGTCCAACTTCCCCGCACGTTCGCGGCGTCACATTCTTAAACTACTATACCGCGCCACCACAAAAGCAGGTGTATTGTATTTCCCTTATCTCTGTCAAACATCTCCTCAGGTAACGCTTGCGATTCATGAGCTGCCAGTGCTCGCAAGCTCTTAATAATCTGGGGCTCTAGTCTCATATCCATCGTGCAACCTCACTTATTTTCTTACATTTCCCAGATTAGGTTTCCCACTCGGCTCAAATTAAAGTCTCCGAGTGCCATCAAATATCGGCCTCATTAAAACGCAGTAACTGTGCCTGAGCTTGCCCACTCTTGCGTAACCGGGGCCTGCCTTCGCATCTATTGAATCCTGTGTTTACATATGATTGAAAAAAAAAAAGAGAAAAGAATGGGTTGTTCAGATGGTATTTTTCAAGTTCAGTCAAGAATCGACGGCCTTATCTCATAGCCACAAAAAAAATGAAAAAAAAAAAAAATAGACGTGCCACAAACACCCTGATGATCGAGCTGCTCCGAGATCTTGAGACAAACTCAGACATTCCACTCAGGCATAGCAGCGAGCCCGGTTTAGCTTTGTACAAACAGCACACACTTTTCACCCCTGAATTCGGAGGTGGTGTCCGTGAAAAGTAGCACCGGAGAGCAACAGAAACGCGGAATATTGTCAGAAGTCTCGGCTGCCTTGTGGGAAATTTCCCGCAAAGCTCGAGCACATGAATGTGACGTCTGCGTGCGATTGAGCGGGGCAAGAAGTGTGAGCGAGAATGAGGACTCTTGCTGGCCCCAGATGAAAAACTGGTCCAGGCAGTCTAGTGGGACACACCTGCAGGAATGCACCCCATGACTCAACCTCTGCCAGCCGCAAGTTTCAACAAGACCCACGCAGGGTGAGCAGCACGCACCGCTCTTCGCTGTTGACGCTGTGACAGCGAGGAAACTGCGCCAGGCTGGATAAAGCAAGGACAGGACGGGAGTTTAAACCCCAGAAGAGCTGGGAGGCTCTCATAATGAGTGTGTGAGAGAGCTGCGCGGCCCAGATAGAGTAAACAGAAACAGGATGAAACAAACCGAAGCTTGTCGATGCGTCCAGATTAGATTGTACACAATGCTGAGTTATGAGAGCTCAAATCCCGCTCCCACAAGACTGGCACACCATTTTTTGGTCCCACCTCATGAGGATCTAGATAAGCAGCAGAATGCTACCCGCATTTTTGGTGAAAAACAACATCTGCAAAAAAAACCGCATGAAATCATGAATCAGCGCACAAGCGCGGTCACAATACGCGCAGCTCATTAGATTTTCACTCGAGCTGGAGGTAATGGCTGCCATGGAACCGTTTAGCTGTGCTGGCCTGTTGATCTTGGCGCTGATCGCGGAAGGACCTTTTCCTGAGTTCACACACAGCCGTCGCACTGGCCCGCGTGGTATCGAGGTGGCAGCGGGGCCGATATCTCAGAAGCTCAGCAGATCAAACTGAAAATATCTACATGGGTTAACAAGAGAGAGAGCGGGTCTTTTCTGTTCCTGTTGCTCTCACTCTCACAATATTTGTCTTATTCGATGCGGTAGTGTAAACCGACATGCCGTGGCATTCCTGTGCTGGGTGGGCCCTCACGTCAGCACGGATGAATCAAACTGAGGAGTGGGACGCGCCTCCTTTTTCCTTTTTCAAAGTACCCATCAAGCAAAACAATGAGGGTGCCGCTTCCTAGCAACGGCGCAATCACACGCCAACGAGGAGTGATGGCTTCAGGGAGCATGGAAAAACGGTGTGAGACGCGTCTCCGTGGCGAGGTGGGGGGGAGGTGGGGGTCTGGTCTTTACCAGGCTGTATTTACCTCCCTTTCCCAGACCAAACAAAAAGCAAACAAACAAACATCAAAATCTGAAAAAGAGTACCTTTAATGAAATATTAACAGCACAGCTATGCCGTGAGATTTCCACATCCTGATCATATTAACAGCAGTGTTTTTACAGTACTTTGCTGTCTCCTGCCCTGAACGCAGAAAGCAGTTTATAAGACAGCAACACGGACAACAGCACATTCAAAACCTTTGATAAATTACAGTATTTACAGGAAGAAGAAAAAAAAAACTATTTAAAAAAACGAGACCACGCTGTCGTGAGCGCGGACGTAAAGATCTAAGAGGAGGGAGAGGAGAAGTTTGGACTGAGGCATTTGGAGGTTTGGCAACAGGCTGAAGGAAAGTCTTAGACAGAAAAACCGCACGTTTGCTAGCGTGCGCGCTCCACACCAGGGATGAGTCATGCACTCGAACTCAAGGCCGAGTCCGAGGCCACCGCACACAAACTTGGCTTTTCCTTTACAGAGGACAGAAAAACGCTTTCAGATCTGTGACAAAACAACACGGCAGCCAGGCAGGCTGGTTTTCAGGGACCCCCTCTGCTTTTCCCCCCCTTGCAGTCCGGGTCCTCCAATCTTCTGTCCACACATGGTCAACAGCTCCACTGAAGTTCGGTTTAGGCATGAACGCGTCTGCTCGTCAGACTCTCAAGAAAGTGTCTGCAGGATTAGGAGAGGCGTCCTTCCCTTCCCAAGTCCTGGCTTCTCTACAGATCCTGCGTTCTCTGCATCTCAGGATACGGCCACGCTGTATGCGGGGACCGGGGTGGCGGGGCTCGTCTTCCCCGGCATCTTCAGAGTGTTCGCCTCCATCAAGGTGCTCCCGCTGGACATCGTGTTGGTCACGACGTGGTGGGAGTGATCCACCGACCTGAAGCACTCGCGGCAGCGTTTGCCGACCAGGTAGACGATTTCAAAAACGGAGAGGAGGATGCAGGTCAGGCTGGTGACCACCATGAAGATGGTGAAGATCCGTTTCTCGGTGGGCCGGGCGATGAAGCAGTCCACCTTGTTGGGGCAGGGCTTCTGCTCACACTTGATGAGCGAGGGGAAGTCGTAGCCCTCGTAGATGTGATACAGGAGGTAGACGAAGGTGGCGTCCACGCCTATCTTGAAGATCAGGGTGAGGACGTAGGTCCACCACAGGCCCCCGCGCTTCTTGCCGGGGTTCTGGTAAAGACGGCGGCAGTTCTCGCCATACTTGAGGCGGTTCTTGCGCTCCCGGTCCTCCCTGTAGGCCACGTGCATCACCACCAGGAGCGAGGGGCAGGTGACGAAGATGAGCTGCAGGGCCCACAGCCGCACGTGGGACACGGGGAAGAAGTGGTCGTAGCAGACGTTGTGGCAGCCAGGCTGAGCCGTGTTGCATTTGAAGTCCTTCTGCTCGTCGCCCCAGACCTTCTCCGCCGCCACCACGAACACCATGACCCTGAAGAGGAAGACGATAGAGAGCCACACTCGGCCGAAGGCGGTGGAGTATTTGTTCACCCCGCTGAGGAGGCCCTGGAGGAATGCCCAGTTCATGACGAGCTGTGCTCACAGCCCGTCTCCTCTTCCTGCCGATGGAAGACAGAGGAAACTTCCCAGCACACAAATCTCGGGTATATCGAAGCCTGAAACAGACAAGAGACGCTGTCAGAGCTCAGTTAAGAAGAATTTAAAAACAAAAACAATTAAACCAAGCAAAACAACATACTTTGTAAGTAGTTCATTTAACGCCTTCGTGTTTCGATCTTTTTATTTTTTATTTTTTTAAGGCAAACGCACGAAAATAAGCGGAAAAAAATGAGCAGTAATGTGCTTTCAGGCGTCTCATCTAACGCGTTTGCTGACCGTTTTAAAAAAACACCGTTTTTGCTTTGCGGAGAAAGACAAATCTCACGCGCGCTCGGCGTTGTGGAATCCGTGCGCAATTGCGCGTTTACGAACGTTGACGACGCGAGGGGGGTGGGGGTCGTCGCTACGGTTTACGATTCATAGTTTTACGCTTCGTTTTTTTTTCTTCTTTACACACAGTTTTACGCCATAAACGGTTTGTATACTCACGTTCGGGGCGCTGTTGTCTTGCGGTTTTGCGTCGGGGCGGAAGAGCGAGCTCTGGGTGTCCCGGCGCCGATGAGACTCTCGGCGGATTTCTCAACAGGGACGGGAGGCGGAGGGGGGTGGAGTCGCCCGCCCGCCGCGTCCCCTCCAACTTAACTCAACCTGCTCAGGTGTGGCTGCGGCACATCCACCCTGTACGCGCGCTTCTTTGCATAAGAACCGTCTTAGGCTCTGTATTGCCAAGGTTGGACCGCTTTGATAAATTACGCGCGTGATTATGGCCAAACAACCTTTGTGCATCGCTTTGATATCCTGTCCAGGATTCTTATATTTACATTAAGGGCACATAATACAAACGATACAAAAAAAAAAGAGGGTTGGCAGTTTGCCAACCTAACTTTCTACAAATGAAATAAACACTCGTAATTCTTCACACAGACCCTGCAAACTCATTCACAAGCAGTAATGATCCACCCATAAAAGATTAAGCAAACAAACCGCAGATGTCATATGATGCTTATGTTGTGCAAAACAATGGACGATCGAGCAGTTTATTTTTTTAAAAAAAAAAGGGGTGTTTATTGAAATATTTACATGGCAGAGGATTTGGGTGAAAGGCCGTGACGGCGGCGCTCTCAGACATCCAGGGCGCCGCCTCCATAGGAACATAAATCCATTCAAACAAAAATAGATAAGCATACACTCGTGTGTGATTCACACATATTCGCCGCAGTCTGAGATGATGACCTTCTGCTTGGGCTTGCCATCTTTTGATCCCTGGTTCTGCGGGGGAAAAGAAAAAAGACAAATTTGCATTTAGAACTTGGAAACATCAAGAACCGGGAATAACTGTTGGACAAAACTACTTACAACTTAAACGGCCAAACAAACTGAGCACTTTAAAATCTCTAAAAATCAATTGAGAGGCTTTTATTCCATCCATGTATGTTTTGATGGGCATGGATCAGATAAAGTGGAATACATGTATGACTGAAAATATTGACATGGTCACCGGTCATGGATGATGACAAAGCGCTGTCAGACTATTTTCAGCAAAATTTCACTACATTTAGTACATTAAGTGTTTCTCTTGGCTACAGCAACATCTATCTTAACTTGCTGTACTTTATTTTATCATAATAATCTAGATAATCCAGATCTTCCATAAATCCGCCTTTATATCAAGCCTGTTTTGTTTTTACATTAATTTTATTATAAATGTTGGCTAAGGTTAAGTTCTGCTCTTTGCTTTGATATGTGGGACAGTGTGAAACAATCCAAATTTTGTGGTTTATTGAATTTTGAATGTAGGGCTCTAAGAATTAGGACAGACTGTAAATGACTTGATAATGGCAGAATTAAGTAAACCTGGAATTCTATGCTATTCTGTTATATTAGCATTATTTTTCTAGCTCTAAAAAGTCATTCATCCTTCACCTCCATGGCACGAAGCACATCCATGCCCTCCACCAGCTCTCCAAACACCACGTGTTTGCCGTCCAGCCAGTCTGTTTTGTCCGTGGTGATGAAGAACTGGGAGCCGTTGGTGTTGGGTCCAGAGTTGGCCATGGAGAGCTGCCCTGTGTGGACAACACACGATGTTTAGCCAGCTACCTGGAACCTTAAGCCCGGTAGGCAGTGTGCGATTTTGGGCCGTCCCAGATGAGAGCTCAATAATCGGGGCGAAATCTTTGGTCGTGCCTCCAAAACGACGGCCTTACGTTGCACCGTGAGGCAGGTTCACAGACGGCTGCTGTCACGGTCGTGCCACCAAAGACGGCCTCGGACAAATATCTGACAGCGTCAGATATCTGGGATGGACATCACTAGGGGTGTAACGGTTCACCACACCTGCGGTTCGGTTCAACTTTCGGTTTTTAAGTTGCGGTCCGGTTCAAACTTCGGTTCGGTTTAAACATTAGAAAATGAAAAAAAAAAACTACACCGATAATTTTGTTTTTGACAACTTTGACAAAATGCCTTAATTTTACTGCGATATTTAGAACATGTGCATGACTCAATTATATACGAGCCCTCAATAATAAGGTGAAGATCTGGCTGTTGTCGTGGGGTCGTCGTTGCTGCGCCGGGTCGAGCGAGGTCTCTGTCGGCGTGAGAGCTCTTCATATGCGCTAGCGTGTTTGAGGCGTTACCTCCTCGCTCCCACAGACAGTTTTGCTGAACACAAACGACAATAACTTGCGTCTTGATAACAACACGACCACCAGCCTCTGTCGTCTCAACTGGAAATCCAAAATGCCTCCATACGGACGACCCAAGAGCCGCCGGAGGGTTCTGCTAGTTCAGGTTTGTTCGCCAGCAACACATGTGTGAGGTCATGCTGCGTTCAAGTGCTCCTCGTAATTTTGACAATGCGCGACCAAACCGCGGTTCAAGATGAGAAAAACAAGTCACTAAACCGAACTCCTCTGAACCGCGGTTTAGCAGTTCGGTACAAAACCGTTACACCCCTAGACATCGCACAGTGTGACTGCTCCTATGACCCACGTCTACTAAAGAACTAATAGAAACACAGCATGGCGTGTAGATCAACATGACACTGGGGCAGAATTTAAGCAGCGGTAGCTAGAGACGGGTGAAATGGAGGGAAACCGTGCCAAAAGAAGTCTGTGGGACACCCGCAAAGAAGAAACTCCGGTCGAGTTGTGGCGGCAGCAGCAGCAGCCTGGCCTGTATGCGTCCTCCAGTTCTTATCATGACCGTGGGAAGAAGGATGTAGCATGGAAGGAAGTAGCACAGGAATTACAGCCACCGGGTGAGTAATGTTAGCAGCTAGCTATGCCAGTCGGCACATAAAATTTAGTAAACGCTACTTAATAAAGTGACTCCCGTCTCAGTGTTCTTGACGTACGTCGCAGCAGCGCCGGCTGGTCGTGGCCTGCGATGTTGCCACACAGTCTGCATACATCAAACTTCCTACCAAAGTTCATTAGCTCCTCGTCACACTGTGTGGCTCGCAAGAGACGTACAGGATTGGTAAAATTGGAGAGGCTTTCGAGTGCTCACACGCAGAGAAACCACACACACACACACACACACACACACACACTAGAGAAAGCTCTTCACCTGGCGCCGTGTGTTTGAGGACAAAGTTCTCGTCATCGAACTTGCGGCCGTAGATGGACTTGCCCCCGGTGCCGTTGTGGTTGGTGAAGTCGCCTCCTTGACACATAAACTGGGGGATGACGCGATGAAAGCTGCTGCCCTTGAAGCCAAAGCCCTTTTCATGTGTGCATAAGCAGCGGAAGTTCTCTGCAGGAAAATGCAAAACCAACATGCCAGTGTCAATGCTGCCGACATCCCCCTTTTTTTGTTTTGTTTTTTTAATTTCAAAATGAAAATGCTTTTCATATGAATTCTACACAAACTCAAAAATGTGCTTCTAGAACTAGACATGTGAGACATAATGGCCAACGGAAGACATGATTCAGACCTGCTGTCATGGGAACAATGTCCGCCCGCAGGAGGAAGCGTAGTCTTCCTGCAGGCTTGTTGCCGATCTTGATGTCCATGTAGACCTGGGGGTTAATGCGGCCCTTTTTAGCCGGCGGCTCAGCCTGCAAAGCACAAATCACCCTCCAGTCACAATCTTGATATCAAAGTCAGGCGTCTGAGCTGTCGTCACACATACGAACGCACGCCAAAAGCAAGGCCGACTCGCCTCTTGTGCCGCAGTGTTGGCTGCTTCTCCCGTCGCTGCCTCCCCCTCAGCCTCTCCTGCAGTCTTCCCAGAGAACTTCTTCAGCCAGTCATCATCCGACCAAACTGGGGAGAACGACAGGGTTACGATCAGAACGGCGGGTCTCGACCGCAGACCACACAGGGCCTCTGCTGGCATGTTTTCATTCATCACCTGGTCGAGAAGAACCCTCTTTGATTCTCATGGGCTTGGCGATGTTGACCCGGACGGTGCGCCCAAAAAGCTCTGACTCGTTCTGATAGAGGAACAGAACAGTAACAACCATCAAAACATTTACAAGACTACCCCACCGCCCCCCAAAACCTTTATCTTGTGCTCGTTTCTAAAGGCTAACTCACAACCGTGTGCAGCAATGTGATCCACTTACCATGTTATCAATAGCTGCTGCCGCATCCTGCAGATGAAGACAAACGGCACAAACAGGTCATGCACACAGAAATATGCACAATAAAAGGGCCAAAATGCACAGCAACTGTTTGAAAGTGCTCCAAGAGTGAGATTATCAATTATCTTACTCCTGAAACAGACAGCTTCCATAAAGACATTAATGTGTTGAATCACTGTGTGATATTCAGAGAAATTTGACGTGAAAATGTAGTTAAACTTCATAACTCGGGTTGTGCGAATGTCTAAATTCCCCTTGAATGCCGTCACAATACATGTCCAACCTGATTGATTTTCACTATAATAACCTTGTTTTCAAAAGAGATCTCCACATGCCATTTAAATGTATATGAATCAGTTCTCTCAGAGTAGCTAACATCCAGATATTGCAGCTGCTAGCACGTCAGCAATAAAACACGCTCATACCTCCGCCAGTTCGAACTCGATGAATGCAAACCCTCTGTGCTTCTCTGAAAATGAAGAACAAGACACATTAAAAAAAAACAGCTAAACGTCCAGCTTTCCGGGAGAGTTCCGTTTAATATAGAACCACCACAGCCTCGTGACATTGAGTAGAAACAGTCCCAAACACACCGGTTTCATAGTCCAGCGGTATCTGGATGTCCGTGATGTCTCCAAACGGAATGAAAGCTGCGTGAAGCACCTTCTCGTCCACCTCCTCCGCCAGACCGCCTCAAAACACACACAGACGCAGTGCAGCAATGAGCAGGTGGGCATCAGACCACCTGACAAAGAACGACTCCTCATCAACTAACTTTATGCATTGTTATTTGATGTCCCTACAGCATTAAAAAAGGGGCCTTTGTAGACCTGGAGTTTGAACAAGAGAGCAAAGTTTAAAATAGTTTCCTAGTTTTCAGCCGGCGACTTCACCCCGCGTCGGCTGACTCTCGCCGTATCTCGTTTTTAATCGATGTTTAACCCTGTTTAAGTTCGTAATTTGTGCACAATCGTCGCTAGTTAGTTGTAACAAATGAAGAAATTATTAATTCAAGGTTTTCTTGCGTAAAGTCATGCTACTTACCGACATACAGCACTCGTTTACTGGCGGCCATGTTGGATGTAAGCCTTCAACTCTGACCCCGGCGCTCATTGGTGGAGCGGAACCTAAAGCCCGCCTCTCTAAGTCAGCTCTCGAGTGCCATCCATCGACGGACCCCCGACACTGCGCTGCCGGACGGAGAAGAACCTTTTATGCACGCACCTCAAAATCATATAAATTGCACTCATGTTTTCGTGAAGTTTAATAGAACACGTATTTTCTGAACGTTAAAAAAAAAACAACCTAACGTGCTCCATGTTTTCCCCGCAGAGGTCACTTGAAGATGTGGCGCAAAAGGCGCAATAAGATGAATGAGGGCTGATGCTTGCACTCTGCTGCTTCAGCTTGAGGGGTCTGGTGTTTTTCATGCTGTTGTCACACTGTCAAGGCTCTTGAATATACGCCGGTCTGTGCTTTATCTAACCATGACACAAGTTACATATTCTTCATTTGAGGCTAAATATTAAAAGCTTATTATTAAGTGCGCAATGTCAAAATTTGTAACGAATAGCACAAGCCATTTACCATCTGTCTGTTTGGCTGTAAGGAAAAATATAAGTTAACTGGAGAATAAACTGTATACTGCTAATTAACAAAAAAAAGTAAAAAAAAATGACACCACGACACATTTCTTCGGCAAATTTCAGGCTTAACAATCCTGATTCCAAAGTGGATGATAAGAGAAAGGACTGACATTTGGAAAAGTCGTCAATATCTGATGCATATTTTCCATGTAGGGCCCCTGAATAATGACAGTTTGAACGTAAATTTACGATCTGTTGACTTTTATTTTTATGGGACCATGACACAAAGCTTATTTACAAAATTGTATGCAATAAATTATATAATTCTAATTATTCAATTTCAAAAAGTCAGGTCAAGTCAATTTTGTTTTATATAGCGTTATCTCATGACACTTTCCAGGCGGCTGGAAACACGCTCTTTAACATGCAGAAATCTCAGAACTTACTGCTCTGTCGAGGCGCAACGTGATTTTGTTTGTCATTTGTTTGTCATTTTGAGCAAGTATCAATGCTGTTGCTCACTGGCAACATCTCTGATTTAACATTTGAAACAAGGAACATCTGTCCCTGACCTGTCTTTAGTGCAAAAATGATTTTCATCAAAAGCAGATTAAATATCATCCTCTCACATCATGTATATGTCAATCAGTGCCGATAAAGCTTTACAATGTAGCCCAGAACACACGTATGATCTAAAGTATTATCTTTGTGCTTCCGGACTTTTGCCCAAAACCTGCTTTGACCTTGTTTTTCCCATTTTGGTTTTTTACTGCCTCTGAAAATGTGAGTGCACATTCCTAAATGGTGTTCATGAGATGCACAAAAATACACGATTGAATCAATAGAAAACGGGCTAATTGGAACCGTCAAAATAACACAAGCATGGTAACCTTGATATATCATCCCTTTATTGAGAATACCACACACCCATGATAACATGATGGGATGGAGGGCTCCATCATTTCAAATCAAACACAAAACTTTCAAGCAAAGAAAAAGAACAAGGCTCATTTTCGTCTTAGAAAATGGTTTCTCTCCTTCGCCACAAAGTGAAGGGTCTTCATTCAAGAATCACTTGCACCGCTTTTGGTTTGCAGTTTAAAAGTATTACAGAACTATAAAATTGTGAACTGTAATATTTTTTTTTCAAAATATTCAAGTAGTATATTTTAAAATTACATTTTCCTTTTTTTTCTTTTTTTTTTTCTCTTTTTTTATTTGCATAATTGTTCAGACGACTCTTGCTTGGCGTCAGTCTCGTGTGTCTGTCCCACCTCTGCTGATTCATCCGCCCTGCAACAACACAATGACCTTACATTAGCGACATGAAGCTTCTCTGACGCAGTCAAACCTTCATGTATAATGAATGAACCACGATCAAACGCTATGAATTATCATACCAGTGTAATGCAATCCTCAGGATGTGGCAGCGGCACCGGTGGTGGTCATGCTGCCCACTTTCTGGGTGGCATCTTTCTTCGCCTGATGGGCCTGAAGCACTGCGACGGCTTCTTCCACCTGCACAAACAAGACGGCGGGCATTAGTAATCTGACCTCAGGATATAAAAAAACATGTCCTCATTTATAGCGTGACAACTTGATGGAGGCGGAGAAATGAAGTGCCTTAGAACGCAGAGACTCGTGAGACTCCAGCATGTGCAGCAGTTCGGAGTTGTCGATCTCCAGCAGCATGCCGGTGATCTTCCCTGCCAGGTTGGCGTGCATCGCCTGGATCAGAGGGAAGAGCCGCTCCCCTGTTTGGGTGAAATGAAAGGGACCATAATCGACCCCGTGACAACTGGAAAGCATCACCGCTGAGTCATTATGATGCGAGGTTGTTACCGAGCATCTGCTTCTGCTCCTGAGGCGGCGCAGCAGCCAGCATGGAGGCGGTGAGAGGCTCCTGGCCCTGAACGTGCACAGCTGGCTGAGCCTGGGAGGGACAAGTTTTTGCAAAAATGATCTTGAAGGCCGGGGCTGGATATAACTGCAACGCGCGCAGATGAGATTAGTGTTTTTCGTCCTACCTGCTGCAAGGCGATGGGTTGCACCACCTGGGGGTTGGGGTTCCGGACCCCGGTGGCATATTTGTAAGGAGGCATGGCCCGGGGGCCTGGCACCCCCATTGAGGGACGAGGAGCCATGGTCTGGCCAGCAGCTACCAAACATGAGAGAGGAAAAAAAAAAAAAAAGTTCAATTTACGCTGTGTAATGTCATATTTGAGCACTCAACTGAAAAAATGGCAATGGTATTGTTGGGATGCTATTTGTGCGCTCACCCCGCGGGCCCTGCGTGCTGCTGCTGGGAGTCATGTGTCTCAGGTTGGCACGTGGACCTGGCTGACGCAGCGAGTTGGGTATCCCTTGGAAACCCCCTGGGAGGGTCCGAAGCAGAGACAAAGCCATTGAAATACTTTCAGTAATATTTGCGCCGCAGCTGGTCCATCCAAGTCTATAAAATGTGACGGTGATGTGTGCAGTAGGTGCGCCCACCTTGACCTCTGCCGCCTTGCTGTTGCCACCGCGGGTTGGGTCGCATTTGGGCCAGCTGATTGGGTGCATAGTACGTTGTCCTATTCTGGGCCTGGTCAGAGCGAGAAAGTGAAAAAATCTCATGTTAGTAAAATCTTGGGACATTAACCTTCATCTGAAGTTGTGTGTTTGTGTACAGACAAGAGTTTATTCTCCATTTAGCTCAGTTTTTGTTGTCTGATAGGGAATAAACCGCTACATGCTCCTCTCTGCTTTGTGGCTCGTCACTGTTTTGTCAGTCTGCGGCTGGGAAACACGGCCAATGAGACGCTAATATGATCTGTAAATGATCCGTAAATGCCGGAAATTTTGACGATATTTTTCCAAAGGTTTGTCACCACGAGCAGCCAATCGCGCCTCTCCTGCAACCCCGGCTGATTATGATGTGGAAGTAAAACTATGCACCTGTGGCACGGCGGGCATGAAGTAGCCACTGGTGGGCTGGAACTGGTTGATGATGGCGTTAGCCGGCATGGCCCTCATGCCGGCGATGCGCTGCATGTACTGGTTGGTGAGGTGGGCTTTGCGCTCCTCCTTGCGCTGAGCGAGGGCCACGTAGAGGGGTTTGGAGCCCACGATGCGTCCGTTCATCTCGGTCACGGCTTTGGTGGCCTCCTCCGGGGAGGAGAAGCAGACGAAGCCGAAGCCTTTGGAGCGACCTTCCTCCAGCATCACCTGACACACACAACAGTTTGTGTGGTGAACATCAGACACGAACTCCTTTTGCGACATTTTGAGTGCAATGGCGTCTCTTATTTTTGCCTTAATGCATCGCGTCGTTGGTTTGAGCTCTCTCACCTTGGCGCTTGTGATGGACCCGAACGGAGAGAACTCTTTGCGCAGTTTTTCATCATCAATGGTGTCGTCGAGGTTCTTAATGTAAAGGTTGACACCCTGGGAACGAAGACAAACGTTCATGATGCAAGGCAACGATTCTGAGCCGCCGGTCTGATGACTTAAAAGGTCCCGTCTCTGCTGACCTGGTAACGACTGATCCTTTCTTGTTTCAGCAGCTCAAACTTCCTCTTCAGCTCGGCCTGCCGCTCCATTTTTTTCTGCGCTCGTCCCACAAACACAGTCTTGCCGTTGAGTTCTGTGCCGTTCATGTCCTCCACAGCCTGAGGACAGAGTTATTCTTATCAGAGGGAGCTACTGACAGATAACACTTGACACATTTCCAGGAGGCCAAAGTACCTTGTTAGCATCCTCGTGTTTCTCATAGCTAACGAATCCAAAGCCTCTGGATTTGCCGGCGGGGTCCGTCATCACCTTCACGCTCAGCGTTTTGCCTGCAGAGGTTAAAGTTCAATCAAATGTGTGAGAGACAGCAGAAAGAGATGAAGCTGGAAGTTATATACACTGATCAGCCATAACATTAAAACCACTGCATGTTTACCATAGAGTTTAATGCAACACTCCTCTATGAAATCTAACTTGGGGACGAGATTTATGTTGAAGTTTCATTTAACGTGTGAAGGTGTTGATATATTTTAATGGTTGTTATTGGCACTGAGATTTGTGATGCTGTTGAACTGTACTGGAGTGTACTGAGAAGTTTCCTAAACATTTTGTCAAACTCATGCATATGAGTGGGATGACCAAAATATTAGGGACACCTCACAGTACAACCAAGTGCAGCATTATATTCTATGGTAAACATACAACGGTTTTAATGTGATGCCTGATCGGTGACTCTGGTCTGGTTACCATATTTGTCAAACAGCTCCTTGAGGCGATCGTCATCCATATCATCCCCAAAGTTCTTGATGTAGACATTGGTGAACTCCTTGGCTTTGGCGCCGAGTTCAGCCTCCCGTTCTTTGCGAGACTTGAAGCGGCCCACAAACCTGAAGACGGAGGAAGAGCAGCGATACACTCTCTTATAAAACAGCCCCGCCTGAGACGAGAACACAAGCCAGGACCCGTCTACTTTCACTTCCTTTTTCCAACAGAGGTTCTGCACTGACAGAGGGGGACCTGACCACTCCAGGGGGCCAGAGTGTTTTTTGCTTTTACAAAAACAGGGACAGCATACACACAGTCATCCTGTGCATCCTCATTCCTGGGGCAAACAAAGTGTTAATACCACCAGAAGCAGGCAGATATGTTGGCATGCTGGACAACACAGTGACAACCATCATTATTCTTGGTCCGAAACTTGATGAGGAGGTGGATGGAGAGGGATGGAGGAACACAGTACAAAGGAAAGCTGAGGAGGACCAAATGATCTTATATACCTTGCTATGACGACCTCTCCCCTTCTGCCATCCAGTATTGCAATCCTGCATTCGATCCATCACTAAAACACACAAGCGTGGTCACACACACACACACACACACAAACACTCTAAGACGGGTGACCAGCGAGTAATCTAAATGAGGCAACAGAAAATGCATCTGGTAGAGACGGTAAGAGCAGGTTTTTTGGTTTTGTTTTTTTTTAGTTTTGTTATCAGTTTTAAAGGTTGTCTTCGTACTGGCGAGAGTGAGAGAGAGAGAGACGAGCTTATTAGTCATATTATTCAGTCGCCGTCCGAAAAACGGCACAAAAAGTCAGATCACTCACCACAAGTGCAGAACACAAAAGGTTTGCAGATTAGAACACGAAATGAATCAGCCCGGCACGCACAGAGTAAGATATCGCCATTATCCCTCTATGTTCAAATGTGCTGCTCCTTCAAATACAAGCAAAAGCCTTCAAGGACACCACCACCCCGCCCCAGCCTCCACCTC
Source organism: Dactylopterus volitans (assembly GCA_901007715.1). NCBI lineage: Eukaryota > Metazoa > Chordata > Actinopteri > Syngnathiformes > Dactylopteridae > Dactylopterus > Dactylopterus volitans. The sequence continues at coordinate 22,709 of CAAKHG010031966.1, forward strand.
TTCCCGCCTACCCCACACCAAAGCCCCCCCAGCACCGACAAGATCAGACACTCACACCTTGCGGTCATTCAGAAGCATGCCGTTCATCTTCTCGATGGCGCGATCGGCGGCATCCTGGGTCTCGAAGTGGACAAAAGCGTAGCCCTTGGAGCCGTTTTCATCGCACACCACCTGCAGCACAAGGAGGCGCAGCGATATGCATCACGGCGTCCTGAAGACCGGCGCCTTATGATCCAATGAATCACGGCAGAATTCATGTCCTGTAAATGTCCCGCGCTCCGCGGATGTAAAGCAACAGCAGCCAGTTAGCTTAGAGCAGCGTGATGACCTGAAACGGTGGAAAAAGCAAGCCTGCTCCGCGTTTATCTACTGTATCAATTAAAAATGACCTTCGAAATTTTCAAAATAAATCTAGTTCATTGTAGTTTGCAAATGCACAGTACAGTTTCAGTTATTGTTTTGTTTTGTTTTTTTAAATCTCATTTTCAGTTAACTACACTGCTTGGTTTTTACCCTTTGGTTCATTGTCATTAATTTTCATTAGCTTTGATAAAAAAAACGTTTCTTCGGACATGATAGCTGTGTTGAAACAAATAAAAAAGCTCGCTGTCAGATCCTTTTCGGATCATTTCTCATTTGCAACAAAAAGGAGTGTATTAGTTTAAATGTTAGGCGCAGTTTGAACGTTAAATGCGGTTTAAACGTTTACTTAAACGTGTGAGAATGAGCATGGCTCGGTCACGCCATTGGTGTCCACTCTACCTTGCAGGAGAGGATGTTGCCAAAGGCTGAGAAGGTGTCATAGAGGGCTTTGTTGTCAATGGACTTGTCCAGGTTCTTGATGAACACGTTGCCCACGCCGGACTTCCTGAGGGAGGGGTCTCTCTGGGACCACATGATTCTGATTGGCTTCCCTTTCACCACGTCAAAGTTCATGGTGTCCAGGGCTCTCTCAGCTGGCAGGGCAGGAGAAGGAGGAGGAGGGGCAGAGAGGTGGAGGGAAAAGTCAGGGGTGGCTGTTGACATGGAGCCATGAGTCATAAAATCATGCTTCCACACTTCATGGACCACAAATAAGCGCATTCAAACCGCAGCAAAGAGTATTTTGGTGACATCGCAGCCGTCCACACAGCGCTACGTTCACACGCGCAAGGAGAAGCAGGAGCACTGAAACACTGCGTCGCCCTGCGCAGCGTGTGCAACAATGCCTGCTGCAGGCCCATTACTGAGACACGTGCAGCACGCTTAAGTTACTGCAGCGCGCCATGTGGTTGATGTGCTGCCTATACGAGCAGGGACAACTGTGTGTGAGCCTCTGTGCGTGTGTGTGTGTGTATAGGAGGGGAGGGGCGGGCTGCCTGCAGCGGGCAAGCCGGGAACACATGGCCATCTTCTCTGATCACCACATGCTGAGGGCCGCTGCAGTGGCGATGGTGCAGCAGCAGGCCCTCAGATAACAGACACACTCTCACACACACACACATGCGTAAACTGAGGTGCGGAGACGCCATTTTTTTTTTTAAATTTATTTATTTTAAAATTTGCTCCAATCACTCTAGTTCTTTCGTCTCAGCAAGGTTCAATTTACACCAGCTAGTCTGGTCATCTGTTGTTTTAAGTCTTACGTAGCACACGCAGGCTCTTATGTGACATGTGGGCACACGGGCCAAACACCCTTTTGTTCAGTCACTCCACAGTAACACACACACACACTCACACACACACAAACGCACAGGCCGGCCCGTCCAGCTAAAAGTGTCTGGTAAACAAAACAGGGCTGCCTTGCGTCTGCTGGCATCAGCAGTTTGGCTCGCAATTGTACTTCGCAACCCGTGTGCTCAGAGGAGGTGCGTGATGGCTGTCAAACAAGTGGACTTCCAGAGGCTTCACGCTGGGGATCTTGGCTTTTTTTTAAAAGGACACACTCCCTGACGTAATCCAAATCGGTTACTCGAGTGTTAGCTGGCTCTAAAGGCGTGCTTCTGCGAAATGGCCCGCGTCCTAAAACGTAAACAAACAAAATGTGAAAACTGGTCGCTGTTTCTATTAAAGGGGTAATTATGCGGCAGGCACATTTTGGGCCGCTCAGAAATATGTTCTATATTTAGAGAGGGGTCCTGAGAGGTATGTGCTGGCATGTGCGAGTGGAGAATTCTCTACCATTGATGGGGAGAGACACATTGAACAAGAATGCTGGGATGAGTGTTTACACATGCAGCTGTGACCCTGAAGAAATCCAAACGCACATTCGACCCCCCCACCTGCCGCCGCCGCCGCCGCCGCCACAGCTCCTGTGACGGATTGTGCAAGAACAAGTTAAACATCTATCGGCGTGTTCGCTCAAAAGCTGACGCGTGAGTCGCTGTGTGCCTCGCGGAGCGCCGCGCGAGCTCACGTGCCGGGACTCCGACCACCATCCCCCCACACCGACGCCTCCCACAACAAATGGCGTCTTCTCACTTGTGGCTCCTCTTACAGCGGCCGAGGCCAGCGACACCCAGCATCTCTGGAAGTCGGCCAGTCGCAGCCCTTCGTTTCTCCGGTTTTTTGGGTAACTCGACGGGGGCCCAGATAGGTTGCGGCAGGTGTCCCGCGTTGATACGAGAGGCCAAAACCAAAAACAACGGCCCCTCATAATGTAAACAGTTTCAACCGGGCCTCCTGAGAGGAGCGCAGCACCTGCTGCTGTGGCTCAACGCGTCCACGCCGCTGTCTTGCCTTGCAAAAGCCTCAGGACACACACTCTAGGACAACTTTTGCGCAGAAACGCGCATCGCCATCAAATCCTATTAGAATCAAAAGACTCTTAAAACGGTGAGGATGGCACACATATAAAAGGCTTATCCACAAAAATAAAGATATTCAACCAGAAGCTGGTCAGAGCTGTGAAATCACTCCAAACGTGCACAGAAGTGACATGGCAAGCAGAGCTGATTGGCTTCACTCGTCCCAAGTGAGCAGCAGAGGGGGAATTAGTTGACTTTTACACAGAGGGGCAGACATGGGCTGGGTTTTTTTTTTTTCTTTTTAAATCCAATTCGAAAGACGTAGCTTATTGCAGCTTATTCCCAAAGGCGGTCCCCGGCGGGCGTGAGCCGCCTGGCGTGGTTCTGGAGTCAAACCCCGCATGAGCCGGGCGGAATATAAGACAAGAAGTGGGCCACGCTTATGTGGGTCAAACGACGGCTGCGAGCAACCGGGCGGTTGTTAGGCTGCAGCAGCAGCAGTAGCAGCATTCGATATACACATAAAAAAATAAAAATAAATAAAAATAAAAACAACGCAGTGGCGTCTCGTGACGAGCGCAGGAATCACCCCGCTGGGCTTTTTCTCTCTCTCTTTTTTTTTTTGCTCCTTCTCCGCGGTTGACATTGACGGCGTCGGTGACAATGTCAGTGTTTGAAGGATGCCTGCGGGTGCGTGCGCCTCTTAAAGCCGCACGCACCCGCACCCGCAGCGGCGGCGGCGGCAGCGGCGGCGGCGCGCTAACATGTCCGCAAACGTGCCGTCTCTTACCGTCGGCGGGCTGCGAGAAGTTGACATAAGCGTATCCCAGGGAGCGCCGGGTGATCATGTCTCGGCACACCCGAATGGAGAGCACCGGTCCGGCGGGGCTGAATTTCTCGTAGAGCATCGCCTCGGTGATGTCCGGGTGCAGGTCGCCCACGTAGAGAGAAGCCATCGGATAACTCCCCGTCGCCGTGTTCATATCTCTCGGGCTTCCAACGGGTGGGGAAAAACTTCCCTCGGGGGGGAAAAAAAAGCCAGAAAAATGCCGCGATCAAGTATTCCGGGTCGATTCTCACCTAAAGAAGACGCGCGGTTCGGACAGCTGCTACTGTTAGTTTCCAGGAAAAAAAAACAAAAAAAGTCAACCCTGAAAGAAAAAATAAAAATCACGAGAAAAATATTCCTTCCTTTGAAGACCCGGAGCCTCCTGTTTTATTTTTTATTTTTTTTCAAAAAACAAAAATTTTTACTATTTTTTTTTTTAAATATTTCTATTTCTTTAATAAGCGATACTTTTGTTTTTTTTTTATTTAGATTTTACGGATTTTATGATTTTTATGTTTTTTTATTTAAGTTTTTCAAGGACGGTGAGTTAGACACTCACGGTGGTTTTGTGGCCGGGGAAAGAGGCTGCATGAGGAACGCGTGGGCACTTTATAGACAGTGCTGGTGAGGAGGAAATAGTGGCCAGGGTCAAACTTAGGATAGAAAAAAAAAAAAAAAAAAAAGATAGAGCGAGCATGTGGTGTAAAAGGGAGAGCGCACACTCTAGTGTCCTATAACTACACAGCTCAGCTCCCCACAGCGACATCTGGGTGGGAATACAGCAGACTTCCCCGGAAAACTGCACGCTTCGTTTGGAATAAAGCGTTTATTCTGGGGCGGTGGAGAGAGAGAGAGAGAGAGAGAGAGAGAGGGGGGCGACTGCTGCTGCTCCAGCCCCCTGGTTTCCATTTTATATTTATTTTACTATGAAATAAAAATGAATTCAGATAAGTAGAATTAGGAGAATAAATAAAAGTAGCACCGTTGCCATTTTGATGCTGTAGGCAACTAAAAGGGGGGGGGGGGGGTTAGGC
>CAAKHG010031967.1:0-34634 GCA_901007715.1 Dactylopterus volitans
CACACACACACGCTAGATCATTAGCATCAAGCCACAGTGATCATTCTCGTCTTGTCTCGTCGCCTTTTGCTTTTCTGGGTCCGAGTCGCAGGGGCAGCAGTGGTCTGTCATCCGATCCACATTGCACAAGACCCATATGGTCCCCCTGTAGGTCGTGGGCCTGTCGGACTCATGTCTCTGCCTCGGGCTGGACCTGACTAGACCCGATGGGTGAAGGCCCGGCCTACAGTGGGCACACTGTATCCTGTGATGTTTTTCTTCCCCTACACTTCTTTATGGCCCATTCTTTGTCTGACCCTTCATCCAAGACCAATTTGCCATGGGAGACCCTACCAGCGCTACTGCCCCTGACAACATAGCTCCTGGGATCATTAGGACACTCAAACCCCTCCACCACGATAAGGTGATGGTCTGCGGAGGGGAGAGATCATTCTATTATCATTATTTATTCAACTATCAAAATGTTCAATTTTTGAGGGACATTTATTCAAATGTGAATATTTATGATATTCAGCATTTTCTCAAAAAAAAAAAAAAACAACAACAATGTGCCATTGAAATGAATAGTTTTGATGTCAATTAATTCTGCTTTGTATAATTAAATATCCAGCTTTTTTTTAAGATTCTGAGTTAAGGACATTTAGGCTTCATTTGAGTTTTTTCTACCTTTCTTGCATTATGTCAGCAATTCAATTCAGCCTCTCAACATAAAACACATTTTCTGTAGGAAATGACATTTTTACTCGTTAGTGCTGCATAAAAATAATTCCATAATATTCTAAAGATAAAATTGTTTTTTATTGGGCTTTTACTGCTCACTTTGGAGACTGTAGTTTGTGGTGCTGTTTAAACTGTGCTGTGTTTTACTGAGATGTATTTTTTTTCCTAATTTGTCTGTTGCTGTTGTATTAACAGAGGCAGACTTAAAGATTTCTTTCATATTTTTTTAGTGCAGCGTGAAAAATGTAGCAGGTTAGAGTGAGCAGACATTATCTGCATGCAAGATACAACACAAATAAGCTAATATTGAGCGCAGTGGTGAAGCAGACAGCAGGGATTAACCTCCAGACTGACCTTGGAGATGAAGATGCCTGCATCCAAAACAGCTTTGATGTGCTTCAACCAGCCTGAGCTCTCCAGACCCTCCAGGAAGTTGGACATGGAGGGGGAACGCAGCTCACACACTGTAATCACAACACAGCTGTTTCACTGGCAGGAAAAACGAAGCATACCTGATCACTGGACTTAATTAAACCTCACTTACATCTCACGACACAGACATCTAGGGCAAAAGCATTACAGAATATAGGTCACAGACAAATTGTCTTTCAGAGCAATTTCCTTTAGCTACAAGTCCTCCACTTTAGCCCAGACTGAAATATCTAAACAGCTACTGAGTGGATTCTACAGACATTTGTGGCTCCTGCACCATCTCCACCATTCCTCAGGTGCCATCACCATGATTTAAGTACTGTGCAAAAGTCTTAGGCCACCATTTGGATTGTAGTTTGGGCAAGATTATAATGAACACACCTATTCATTTTTCAATCTTTTTATAAAGACCAAAGAAGAAAATGGCAACGATATGTACAGTTTTAAAAAACACATACATTAAGAAAATATAGAATATGTTGCCATCTCAGCCTGCAGACTTTTTTTTTTTAATCAATTATCAGTATATGGGTAATCAGAGGTGTTGAGAGAGAAGAGTCTCCAAAAAGACGAGTATTCAAGAGATTCTTAGAGACAGAGAGGGAAGCAGCTGCTCTGATAGTATTTGTTAGCTTGCTGTGACATTGGGAACCACTAATGAGAACGGTCTGGCATTTTGTCCATGGAAGGTGGTGCCAGACGATGTTCCTTGGAGAAACACTGTGGTCAAGATTTTCAGTGATATTTGGTGCAGACATTTGTTTCCCACAGGATAAACTATGATCACCAAGGCTTAACTTTTAATGATGCTCCGTTCTCATGTCTGTTTTCCCCCACGCTTTAGCTTTTGAAGAATCTGCAAAACTAATGCCATTCCCGTCAGTCTTTGTGCAAATTGGTCGACATAAGCGTGCTAGCATGCTAAAAAAAGATGTGAACAGGGTAAACATCCCTGCTAAACAGCATGTTAACATGCATGTTAGCTCAAAAGACCCGTCTCTCAAATTATAGCCTTTTATTTGAGTCACGTTATGATCTGCGTCCGCATAAGTGAGATTTGTTGCCATGTAATTTCACTACAATGGCAAAATGAAACAAGACGTTGTGCAGATCTTGCAAGTCAGAAAATCACTGCATACGGCAGATAAAGTAAAGAAGCTTTCATGGGAATCAGCATCACTCATCTCGGCACAGGAGAACAGGAGGCGCAACGGATGAAGCAGAAATAAAAACAGTAAATATTCATTTTCATAGCATCATAAAGTTGGCTATCCTCCACCTACTGATTTACATGAAACAGGATCTGATCTGAAACAGGAAGCTCCATTCTTTCACACATGCAGCCTCAGATTGAGGAGCCTCACAGGCTGCTAGCATGACTGTTCAATTTCCAGTGTGGATATTCTAACACATAAATGCACAACAAAGCGACAAGCAACAGAGTCAGAGAGCACCATCTATTTCTGTGCCAGAGACCTACTGGACCGCTTTCTCTCTAAATCAAAATCTAGTGTTTATTTTCTCATATTTGTGGTTCAATGTAAATATTTGTAAGTTCACAGAGGAGCCTGACATGAACCCATCTCTTCACAGCTGACGATATATTTGCTGAGGGCAATTTATCACATTGGCACTGATGATTCAGATGCAATTCAAATATAGGAACATTTGCTTATTGCGGTGCTCACAAAGTAGGCAAAGTACCTTTTTTTTTTCTTTTTTTTGCTGATACCAGATCAGTGTGGTGAAATAAAAGAGCAAGTAGGTGAATGAGTTCACTCAACCTTCACTTTTTCGAACACTTATGAGCACTGGCTGCTGCTGAGATAAGATGTTTGAACTGATGCTGCCAAACAGGGGGTCTTTATTGAAGTAAGCAGCCGGATTGAAAGAGTCTGGCAGTCTGCAGGGCAGGCAATTTCTCCATAATTTTAAGACTTCCCTTGCGCTGCCAGGGGGCAAAAAGTTATCACAACTTAAGAACAGCTATAACTTTTCAAACTTGAAATCACATCATTCTCACGCCCTCAGTCTCTCTTTGGGGGATAAGGTCGCGGATTGTCCACTCCAGGAAACCAAAATAGCTCAGAAATGAAATCCAGATGGATTCAAAGTCTTCTTAGGAGCACCCCTGCACAATACGCAGAAATTCTCCTGTGGGCTCATGTGAGGCCTGAGTTGCAGCACAGTCCAATCTGCATCAAAGCCACAGGGGGAGCATGGGGTCCCACTCTGCTGCAGCATCATGAGGACGCAGCAGTCAATCAGATTAAGCCAAAAAATGTACATTTCGCTCCACAAATACTGACGTGCTGAAACATTTCAGCGATGATGCACTGCCATGATTTATAAATTGTTTCTGCAAGAAAATAAAGTCAATGCAAGAAATCATTCTGGATAATACAATTGTTACCTTCAAGCATTTTTTGTTGGCTGTTTCTCATCACATGGATGTTCTCGATACCAATGAACTGGAATTTAATGTTGGAGTAGTTGTCTTCATTTTCGTAGCCTTTTCCTGCCGCCCGGTTTGCAATTGCATTCAGCTGGGAAGACATTTGATTAATTGTAAGAAACAGCTGATCTTGTACAAATTACACAATATTCATCGTGGTCCACTGCAGGCCTAAGATGTTTTCAAGTTTTCAGTCTGTGAGCACATCCACCTGGCAAAACGCTGTTTGCAAAACAAAGCCCACCTGAGCATACAGCATCGTACTGTAAGTTGTATTTGTGCAGGCTGTTCTTCAGGCACAAAGAGGGCTCACCTTGGGCCTGGTGTCCACCACATACATGAAGTCGCTGCGGGGATTGGACCTCAAGATGGCCTCCAGCATCTGTTCATCCTCCAGGCAGCGAGCACTGAAACCTGACAGGGGCTGGCTGCTACGGCAGATGGCAGCCTGGGAGGAGGCCAGAGGAACGCAGGCTTCATATGGGGCCGTTTTCTCACTTACATTAAGTTCCTCTCAAGTGAGAAACTACTGAGTACGCATTTTTTGGGATCAACCAAATACAAGTTGCAAAGTCAGTACAGATGCACAGTGCTTCTTCTTGACGTGCATATCAAATGAATCAACTGCACATTTCTCAGTGATCTGAATTTAATAGCCACAGGGGATCAGGCCAGGAATTGAGTGATTCTCCCTTTAGGCTGATGAACCAGAGTTAAGCCCCTTTGTACAATCTTGAGCTACATACACTGGACCCTGAACCCTGGGAAGCTGACCTCACACACATAAAGCACTCCCAGCCCTCCAGCCAAGGATTAATAGAATGAATTATGAATTTAATGGCTATATGGCCTTCACAAAACAGAACTGTGGCCAAGTGACTTCGATTTAACAACACAATGGACATTTGTCTTGTTGGACATCAGCTGTGTTTACTTCACGTTGTCGGTAGTCCGCCCTCGACAACAGGTACAGAACGAGGATCCATAATGTGAACAAATATATTCAGAATGCAATCTTATAGTTCATGCAAAATCCAAAAAAAACGCAAAGAGTTGTGGTGCAAAAGGTCAGAGTGGTCATGTCGTAGCCTGCCCTCATTAACAAACCACAGCAATCACCAACTGAAGAAGCTGGTGTTTCTTCTTTGCCACCAGAAACTTATTGATTTTATTTGATGCTCAGTGAGTTACCACTGTGTGTTAATTTCTGATCATTTTGAGTTCCAAATATCAACACAATCTAAATCAAAAGGAAAATTACATATTGCTTGTGAGTAACCAGATAGTGTTAAAATTATCAATATAATATTGCTGTACTGAGTTGGAAATGACTGCAAATTGTTTCTCCCCAGACACCAGTTGCATCACTGCTGTTAAGGAAGAACTACAGACTATTTTGGGTTGGATTTCTAGCCTCTGCTTAGCTTGGAGGCACGCTTGCCTCTCAAACACGCAACTGTACCACAGCAGGATACACTGTCACTGACAAAGTTTTCTTTTAGTGAGATAATCCGCAATTTTAATCCATGAAATGCTGAAAGTTAAAAAGGAATCTCTCTCCCATCTTGCATACAAACAAGATCTCGCATGGGATGTATATCACCCCTGTAAAATACAAGAAAATGAACACATGAATTTCAGACAAATGCTGGCATGGTTGTGGTAAAAGAGGCACCCTGGTGTACTGTCTGTGCAGTGTCCTGCGGTCAGTTCTTTCAAATACCCTCATAGAGATCCTCACGGCTGTTGTTCCTAAATGTCCTAATTCTGTGTATATTAGTGGAAAAAAATAGAAGGGTCATCTGTGAGCAAAATAAGTTGTGTAACATTGAGTTTTTTTTTTTAAAGCTAAACGAAGGATTGTCATGAATTGGAAGATAAGATCTCCAAACTGTTTTGGCCTGAGAGTAGCTGTTTATAACAGTTTATAGAGATAATAGGGATGGAGTAATGGGCTGCAACTTGATCCAGGGCAAGAGGGAGTACGGAACACAATAAGGTCATATTTCATTATATTTATACTTTATTGTACATTACCTCATTTTATACAAGATTTTGTATCTATGCAAGCATGTATGTATGCTTGTATGTCCTATTTGGCTTGCCACGCCTCAAAGAAAGTAATGCGGTCAACTTACATGATTTTCTTTGGAGTAGTATGACAGAGTTGGAAATCTTCCTCTGCTTCTGAATTTGGAGCTTCCCATGATGATGGGAGGAGTGGCCGACTCGGGTACAAATATGTCAGCAGGGTAAGTGTCACTCACCTTTGAGAAGACCAAAACAAAAGTGCAAGTTACCATAAAGGATAAGTACTATGACTGCAAATAAGTGTGGGCCCTTTGACCTTGTAGTGCTGGTTGACTGGGGAGAGTTTCCAGAGGGAGTCTGGGAGTCCCATTCTGTTGTAATCATCTTGGAGGTTCAATTTCCATTCCTGCCGTCTTTCCTCCTCACTGACATTGGGCTTGAAGGAGAAGCAATACAGCTCCTCGTAACTCTCTGCAGGGACAACACAGGCAGATAAAGACAAAGCTTGGAGGGAAACCTTTCCAATATCCGTTTGGGTAAACTAAGTCTTGAAAAGCTAAAGAGAGTCATTGTTTCTCATTATGTGTAGTGATGTGTGGGCTGATTGTGGAGGCAGAATGTTCTGTCCCGCAGTCATGATGGTTGGGTTGTAAAACAGCTGATAAAAGAACACAACTTGGACCCTCTGATAGGTTGACTGACTTATCACTGATTAATGTCCTTTTTCAGATTATTGGCATGAGTCAATATCTGCGCTCCCAGATCTTTTTATTTTTTATTATTATTTTTTTTACCTGTCCTGTCCGGCAACTTTGGCATACAGAATCAGACGTTTGGGTTCCTGACGGTGCCACACAGATTTGCTCTGCAAAGGGAGAATCTGAAATACTCCTCCAGTTGTATGAGCTGCATTCCTTTATTATTATGAAATGTGGATTCCGGGCAGCAGGCAGGGCCCGCGCCCACGCACGCCAGGGTCTGCCATGTGCCCATCCCCAGGTTGGAGTGGCAGAGGGCCACAAAGGGCCCCTCCCACCAGCTAAAAACCGGCCCACAGCGCGACAGGGAGAGGGCGGGGCCCCAGCCCGGCCCAGGTTCTGTCCCCCGAGTGTAAGCAAAGTCTGCAGCCACTCGACTCCACATCCCAGGGACCCGCCCTGACCCCCAGCAAGGTCCTGCCAACTCAGGGAGACCAGAGTCCCCTCATGACAGGGGCTGTAGAAGGCCCACGGCAGGGGGTCATGGCCCCTTATATTGACAACCTCTGCTGGTCCCTGGTAACGGGCCCACCGGACACCATGGAGACCAGCGCCCCCCCAACGGCCACCAAAGATAGGACTGACGCCCTTTTCCCAGGCCGCAGACACCCACCCCGCCCAAGGAAGGGAAAACATGCTTGTGTTTGAGAAGATGTGTGCATTGTATTGAGGTGAATATGTGGTGGTGCCTTGCTGACTAAGGTGTGTTTAAAATTGGGGGGTTGCTGGGGCACGGATACCCCACTGCTGGCTGGCAGCAGAGTTCAACATGCTCCACCACCCAAGCCCTCAATGACCTTGACCACCCGTCAAGACTGCCCCTTAAGGCCCTAGGAGTGTATGCAGTGCAGCATAACGGGACAGGAAGGGGGCTTGGCCGTGTGTGCCGTGGCAGAGAAGAGTCTAGGATGCCAGCTTCCCGACCAGCTCCTGTGTTTGCCCCCACTATAATGGTTTTCCATTATCTGTGGAGTTACGTAACTAATTCCCTCTATGTGGCCTGCCCTTTCGCCTTCTTCCAGGTCACCACAGTGGAGAGGAAGTCGTACGGTGGCAGCGCTGAGTGACGACGCCTCATCTTACTTTAACTATCATCTCGATCATTTATTTATATTTTATCAGCAATTTAGTCATTGTTTTTTGGTAAATTCCTGAAGTGATCTGTCCATCCTGGAAGAGGGAGCCCTCCTCTGCAGTTTCTTCTCCTTTTTATCCCTGTTAAGAGGGTTTTTAGTCGAGTTGTTATTCACTCAAATCCAGGTTCTAAGGACAGAGGATGCTGCTCACTGTACAGATTGTTATGCCCATTGAGGCAATGTGACTGTAAATCTGGGATATCTAAAAAAAAATTTGACATGACTGATACATTTTTATGTGAATTTAGCTCACTGCAGACACTTAAATTACAACTCCACATCCATTCTTTTTTTTTTTCTTCTTTTTTTTTGCCGACATCTTAACTCACCTGGCTGAGAGAGACGCTGCAGGGACAGATGGACATTTTGGCAATCCCGCTCTTGGGGAATGACAAAATTAAGAACCTGGAAGTTCTTGCAGTGAATGAGCAGAGGGCATCCTGAAGACGTGGCGGCTTGTTTCTCCACACTGGACACCAAACTGTGAAGCACCTAAGAAGACCAAAAGGAGGCCAGCTGCGTTTTCACTATGCAAACATGTGGTGCAGAACGAGGGACAGATAGATGCATGTGTGGACTTAAAGGAGGCTCCTGTACTATCTGAGCCATGAACTCTGTTGGAGACCTTTGGCTACAACGTGAAACAACCCTACTGGTGCACGCAGCTGCTGCTGCCTACCCATGTTTCATTGCGCACTCTGGCCTCACTCTCCACAAAGATGGTGTGTGTGGCAGTCAGGTAGAGGGTGCCCACTCTGCTCCTCCTGGGCGTGATTCTGTCCAGCAGCCTGACTTTCTCCACCTGGAGGCACGAGGAGAGCTACGTCAGACAGCATCCACGCACGCACGCACATGCACACACACACACACACATGCACGCGCGCGTTACGTGACTCTCGACCGCACACGCCCTTTAAATACAGCCAGTTTGTTTGCTCAAGTCTCTGCACCGAAGCTCGGCAGTCATCTCGAGCACACATGGCGGGTCGTTGTGTTCAAGTGTCAGCGGAGGGCATATTGCGGAAATCTCGCTCGTCGCCGCGGATCCTCGGTTACCTTCGGTTGCCGGATGTGCTCCATCAGCAGCCGAGAGACGAGCCGCAGACTCGCGCCGTCACGCCGCAGCAAAACCGCAACAGGGGCCGTTAAAATCTGCTGTGTTTCGGTTTGAATAGTAGAGATTGGTCGGCGGCGGCGGCGTTTCAGGTAGCTCCTGCCATAATATTCCCTCAACTGTTCTCGGCCGTCCTGCACCGCGGGGTCCTAAAGCCCGCCGACCGCAACGCGAGGTCTCAATAAAATATTAAAGGGCATGTCAGGTTTTTAATTGGCAGAGCAACTGCGTTTCCTGCAGCTGTTTAAAGCAGAGTCGTTGTAGGACTTCTACTGAGCTCACATCTAAAATCAGAAGGGAGTTGTTCATCGTGGTCACCGCAGATGTACGGTGAGAGAATCTGGTCACTGGTTAAGCTGTTATTTAGGTATGAACCTGCTTAAATTTAAACTAATGATGGAAAGACAATTCAATTAATAAACTGTACACATATGACATAGGAATCTGTGAGTTATGATGAGATGTGATGTTGAATTCCATGGTGTTGTGCATGCTCGTTCACAGAATACACCCCTGGCCTTTCACCCCTGGCCTTTACAATGGCCATGGAGGTCATTATCAGGGCCTCAAAATGGGTGGTGGGGGGTGAGCAAACTAAGAGTGAGATCCGCCTTCCACCCATCTGGGCATACATGGACGACATGACCACTCCTGACCACCACTGCGGCTTGCACCAGGCGGCTACTTGGAAAACGGCAGGAAAACATCAAGTGGGCCCGGATGAAAATCAAGCCGAACAAGTCACGCAGCATCTCGATAGTCAAGGGAGAGCTCAAAAGCGTGAAGTTCTGCAATGGTGACAACCCAGTACCAACGGTGTCTGAGCAACCTGTCAAAAGCATGGGCAGATGGTACAACACAAGCCTTAGGGACAAAGACCAAGTGCAGCAGCTAAGGCAAGATATCATCAACGGTCTGGATAACATCAACAAGATCCCACTGCCAGGGAAGCTCAAGCTCTGGTGTCTGCAATTCGGTCTTCTCCCTCGGGTAATGTGGCCACTCACTGTCTACGAGGTCCCACTAACAACTGTGGAAAAGATGGCGCGAGCCATCACTGGATATGTGAAAAAATGGCTCGGTGTCCCACGCTGTCTCACCAACATCAGCCTCTATGGCAAAGGGGTCCTCGAGCTGCCCATCACAAGCCTCACTGAAGAATACAAGTGTTCTAAAGTGAGACTCCAGATGACTCTGACGGGCTCCAGAGACCAGACCATCGGTGAAGCTGCACCGCCCCTGTCAACTGGACGGAAATGGAAACCATCCAGCACAGTGCAGCATGCCACGGCAGCCCTGAGGCACAGCGACATTGTGGGACACGTCCAGATGGGAAGAGGAGGCTTCGGCCTTACAGCAAGCAAACCAACTTGGCGTAAGGCCTCAACGTCAGAGAGAAGGAAAATGGTGGTGGAGGAGGTGCGCTGCCAGGAGGAGGCTGAAAGAACTGCAAAGGCCGTCTCGCTTGCCAAGCAGGGACAGTGGATGAGGTGGGAAGGCCTGGAGAAGAGAAAGCTCGGATGGAGGGATCTCTGGGAAATGGATGTGCTCCCATCTCCAAAAAACCTCCACCAATGGTATGGCGAAGATCCAACCTGTGCCCGCTCCCCAACACGTCCTGACCGGTTGTACGAACCAGCCTCACACAAGGCCGCTACACCTGGAGGCACAACCAGGTCCTCAAGAGTTTGGCAGCACTGCTTGAGAGCAAGAGGAACACCATCAACTCCCTGCCCATGAGGGCCACCACTTCCATCACAGCACCATCAACATTCGTCCGAGAGGGACAGGAAAAGCCCAACCATCCTCCTCTCAAGCCAGAAGTTGGACAGCTAACCGTGGCCCGGGATTGGAAGATGCTGGTCGACATTGGCCAGCAATTAATCTTCCCAGCAGAGATTTCAGCCACCACCCTAAGGCCAGACTTGGTGCTCTGGTCCCCCTCACTGAAATCTGTCTGCGTAGCAGAGCTCACAGTCCCGTGGGAAAACGGAGTTGAAGAGGCCTATGAGCGCAAGAAGCTTCGCTACACAGAACTGGTGGCGGATGCGCAACAGCGAGGCTGGAAAGCCAAGGTCTATCCCGTCGAAGCTGGATGCAGAGGGTTTGTGGCTTCCTCCACCATCAGGCTGCTGAAAGACCTGGGTATCCATGGACAGGCTCTGCGGCAGACAGTCAGATCACTCTCTGAAGCGGCCGAAAGAAGCAGCCAGTGGATCTGGATGAAGAGGAAGGACCCTTGCTGGGCTCATCGATCAGCAACATGACCCCCCCCCCCAAAATCTCCGCCACCCCACTTGAGAACCCAGGGCAGAACCCTCCAGGTGGAGGGAGAACAAGGTATGCGGTCAGCTCTAGGCCTGACTCAGGGAACAGGACGCCCCTGCCTTGCATAGTCCCATGGGCTGCACCAGCTACACAACCTCTGATTGGGCATTGGACACAAGCGCGGGCGTGATCAACCTGTCGCTGGCCACCACCGATGAGGGTGTCTAGTGATGAAAGGCCGAAACACCCCATGATTCTTTGGAACACTACTGACGATGTGTCCCAAAATTGACATCTTTCCCATCCCCGAGGTACAGCTCCCATGCCACTCTCAACATCAAGGCTAACCTCATGTTAGTACCACCCACTGGCACAACGGACAGTATATCATCACGTCCAGTGTTTCATGATTCTCAGTAACTGTTAATGCATTAGTACCGCTTGTGCTTCCTCTTCTATGAAAACTACACCACACAGGTTAAAGCACCTGACAAGTGAGAATATTTTATTTTCCATGTAGAGACCTTTGGTACTAATATGTCATCAAAATGAACCAATATTTTATCTGGTTTTATTCACTGTACAGATTTCTGTTTGAGGAAATGTGTGCAAATGAGCAATGTCCAACTTTAAGATGCTCATCTGTTTTAGGTCTCTCCATCTGACTGATCACGATAAGAAAATGAGTCCATCAGGATTTTCTACACTAAAAGCAGGAGTGGGCAACATATCAGAAGGTCACAATGATTTGGATAAAGTAGGCGAAGGGCGACACATTGAATGATTTAACTGATACATTAAAAACATACCCCCAAAAGACCTTAAACTGCATGAACCTTTCAGTATTTCAAACGTGCTGTTGATCCCCTGAGCAAAAATTTCACTAACCTGTAACTTGAGGCCAGCCAGAGTCAAACTGTGGCCTTAGGTCAAACAAAATTTAGAAAGTTGGAAACAATCTTTTGAATCTATTAGTATCAATTTTCAACCCTCTGTTGTTTATTGGGGGGTGATTTGAATCTTTCTTTGAGAATGTTGAGAAAGTCTTACATGTTTTGCTCATGCGTCCTGTGAAGAGAGAACAAAGGTATTGCTAGCAGGCTGCAGTATATATAGCGTGATAGATAAAACATAATAATAATAATTAATATAATTTTAATTAAATATTTTTGTTTATGTCATTGAACTGCTAAACAGAGCACAAAGTTATTTTGACACGGTCAAACTTCGATGAAATTCATCCAGTTTTTATCCGTTCATCCATTATGAACTTTATCAGGTTTCCCCGACATCGTCACTGTTGCAACTGTTGCGAGTCAAATTTCAAGTACATTTTGAAATAAATTTTTCATATTTCCCAGGACACTTAGCAGCACTGTCATCTGATGCAGGACAGTAAAGAGAAGAAAAACAATAAAAGTAGTTAGTTAAACTAAGCAGAAGTGATCGACTTAATGACGCCTGGCAGCCCTGAAGCTTGACCTCTACTGCTGCTTTGCATTCATGCATGAGTAACCAAATAAGCATGGTTGTCCAACAGATTAGAAAATTTAACTCCATTCTGACAACATCAGATCAGATAGCTCACTTCTGCTGAGATGAATGATCATATCATGTGCATCTGCTAATTAACGTGGTCCAGACTTGATAGCCAAACTGATGTCTATGACAAGTATTTGTTTTGTCAATTGTAGATGTGGAAATAACTGCGCTTCATATAAAAGACCATAAAGGTGTAGACAGTGGAGAGGGAATGTGTGAAAACAAACATTTCATTAGGGTTGCAAACTCATGAAATCCCAGGCTTATCAACTGTAACCCACATTTTAGAAGTGATCCATGACAAGCATGACCCAGTTTTGCCTGTCACCCCATAATTCCACTTGTAGAACAAACTAAGGCAAATTGTAATTTATTTTGTAGCCTGTGAAGGAGGTTGCAGATGAACTTTAATGTAATGCTGAATTAGTGGCTGAAACGGTAAAAATTGTATAGCATCCAAAACACACAGTGAATATCAAACCACAACAAACTTCTTGTTGTGGAATTCACTTTTGGAAGTCAATAGCCAGAGAGGCAGTTGAAGTAAAGTTAGCCTGAGGCCAACTCAAATGCCAAGACATTAATGGAAATAACAAATTCTGTTGCCAAATGAAACAATTGGCGTTCAATATGATTA
Organism: Dactylopterus volitans; assembly: GCA_901007715.1. NCBI lineage: Eukaryota > Metazoa > Chordata > Actinopteri > Syngnathiformes > Dactylopteridae > Dactylopterus > Dactylopterus volitans. The sequence goes on from CAAKHG010031967.1 coordinate 13,094, forward strand.
ACGGTAGTATGGCCTGTGGTGAAAACAGATTTGCTTATGTCATGACCTGCATCCATGTCGTTTGCCAGTTTTGTTTTGTGAAACAGTGATCATTTCAATTTCTGTTTATTCGCCAGAGACTGACCCAATTACAGACAGGAAATGACTTGCAGCAAAGAACTGCAAGCTGGTTAGTGAACGCAGCCGCAGATAATGCCCCATCTTTCCACCTAATAAGAAAAGGTTTAAGCTAAACTGAGAACAGGTAATGTCTTCGGGCTCATGTTTAGACTGTTCTTAAAATGTAATATGTAGAGGCCTTGCGCATTTACATTAAATGCAACATGTAAATCATGGCTCCTATACTGTACCCTTTTTTATACTTTATAAATATATTGAACATATCCAGACCAACCACATCAGGAAGTTCCACAGTCAAGTATCAGCTGGTGCATCCAGTCCAACTGGTTATATTCTGAATAAATTGCGCACCTGACCCACATGCTCCTGTTTTAGCTTGAGGATCACTGTTGCTGTCTTGATTTTACTTGATGTCTCTTAGTAATTTGTTCACTCTAACATTTCCTGGTGACACCAGTGTTAACTGGAGCGGGCAATCTGGTGTCCACAAGGCAAACACCACTCAATCTGTTGACCATATCCAGGTTTTTGAAGCTAGGTCACTCAGCCATTGGAGGGCGAATGTATTCAATTGGCTTCACACAATTAGTGCATGTCAACAATGACAGGCAGCGACTCCTATCCAGCTGTTCCATGGTTACAGAGATGACCTCAAAGTAAAGAAACTCAAAGCCGATTTTAAAAGCCAGCATTTTTATCATGTTTTTCACAGAAAGCAAATTCCTGTAATCTTTCAATTCCTGTTAATAAAAGTTGCTTCAGGATAAATTGCAGTCCATCATGAATTCTGATTGGGTCTTTTTTTTTTTTTTAGCTCAACCGGCTGATTCACTAGTTTTAGAAACTCAAATTATTTGGTGCACGGCAGCACTTTATTAGACCATGTTAAACCACAGTGGCATGATTATAATTTCCTCTCTGGTGTTTATTGTGAAGCATTGAGGGCATTTTCTCACATTTGTTTTCAGTCACTCCTCTAAATCATGTCAAGGTTGGTTGATTGCCCTGTAGTGCATGTTATTTATTTGTGCACATTCTGGTAAAATGTTATGCTCCATTTTGTTTACGCAAGCAAAAGAGCCCCATTAAAAGTAGTTACCCACCTTGAAAGAAAGCATGTACTTTCCCATCAGCATGCAGGTCAGATCATTAGCCCCTGCAGCCAAGGTTTGGTGGGCTATTGCCATGATATTTGGCAGCTTGAGTGGACGGACAAACTGAGAGGGGTCTGGTTGTTGTCATGCCACTGCGTCTCCGGTCTGTTAGTTGGATGGTGTTATGAGAGGCCAGCTGCAACCTTCCCACTGAGGTTTTAAGCTGGTTTGAGCTGGTCTTGGCAGAAATGCTCTCCACAGCAAACCTGACTTAAATTCACATTTGCTGGCAGTGGCTGAGGAGGAAAAGTGCCACCCCCTTGCACCTCCTCAGGAGCCCTAGCTTGTAACTGAAAAGGCTACGGAGATGCCAGGTTTTTCGGTTGTGTACCACAGTGCGTTGAGTTATTGATTTTGTAATGTCCATGGGTCCAATAGCTCAGGGAACATTGAGCAATACCTGTCTTCCATTAGGAGGACAAACCCCCCCAGTACTGTAGCTTGTCCACCCTTCACTGACCAATCAGCAGTCATGCTTTTAGCAGCACTCCTGTGGGCTGTGCTGGGTAAACACAAGTGTCTGCCTCAATGTTTGTCAATGCCAGTTGCTTAACCATTTATCAGTAGTCGGTAATCATCTGGGCAGCTGGGATCTATTTGGCCTGAATGTGCATTAGAAATATAAATTCCATAATTCCATTCCTGCTTCGTCCTTCATTCTACCTTACTGTGAGATTCCTTGTGGTGCAGTTTAAGTAATATTCCCCAAAGCCACAAGTACGGACACGAAGCACACCCTCACTCATATTCCCCAGGGTCCCCTCCTCCCCTCTTAACTCCGTGCTCAGGGGACGTCACTCCCCAGGCTGCAGCAGGACGGAAGGCTGAGTCTAGGGGCAATGCGAGGGCAGATCCTCTGAAGGAACACTGGGGACAGAGGGAGGAGTAAAATTACTGCTCAGCACAGTTTACATGCCAGCATGGTGCATTAGTGTGGAGCACAGTCGTCAGAGGGTGCAGTTCATGGGATCTGTAGATGAAGTTTGACTTTTACCTTTGTTTCATGTGCAGCTGATCTGCCCACCCAGACCCTTCCAACAACCTTTATCTGAACTTGGACTGCTCATATCCAAAGTGTCATTCTAACAGGTAGGAGAGTGTCTCTAATGACGCTGATGAAATGATAAATGCTTTGCACTGCCAGCATGTAAATGTTTAGAATAACCACTGCCACATTTTAACCTTCAAATTTACCAGTTGTTTTGTGAGTTGAGAAATTTAGCATGTACAATTTAAGCTATATAAGCAAGAATATATTGCTTTCACTCCATTGTGCAAAAAACCAAAATGCAATTTTGTAATGCTGAAAAGACTCTTGGGTGCAATATCTACTCTTTTCTGAAGATCATTATCATAAGTGTTAAGTACAAACTATTCTTTGCACATTTTCTTTGCCATTTAATCCCTTATTTTGATATTGCATTCAGTATTCTAGGGAGGATTCCCATCATCCATTAATTAAAAGTGACATTTTTGATGCAATGTAGAGAAAACAAAAGGAGACCCCACAGAATCTCCTTTCATTCACTTTTTATTATGTAATTTAGAGATACTGGAATGTCCGTATTGTGTTATACTGGTACATGCATGCCCCCCTTATGAATGCAGTCCTTTGAATTCTCAAATTTGCACCATAACTCCAAACAATAGGTGTTTAATGGGAATGAACTTCACTACGCAGCAGCACTTGGCTACATTCCAAAAATGTGTGTCATAATTTGTAGGGCAACATCCAACTCAACCCATGAACATTCAATTTCCACTCAGTTGCCACTGACTCTTGAAGACAGCGAGTTGAAAGAGGTTTTCAGCACCGTCAAACTTTGCTCAAGGGTTTCAAAACAGGTTTACATGCTTTACTGAGCATTCGACAAGTGCAAATATTGAATAGCTTATCTACTGTCTTCTCAATAAAGTATCCTTTTATTTGCACCTGCATCTTAGAGGCCAGCCATACCGCACACGCACACATGCGCGCACACACGCACGCGCACACACACACACACACGCACACACACACACACGCGCACACGCACACACACACACACCTGTGCAACAAACAAAATGTCAAAAGACACTTTTTAGCTGAACGAGTTTCTCTCTTGCTGTAACAGCAGCCGTCAACATGCTGGAGCAGGTTCTGTCGTTCAGCCGCTCCCTGGTGCGGAGGAAAGTGGTTGACCTGAGCAGTCTGGAGGACTCCAAGCTCTGCCGCTGCCTGGGAACTGTCGACCTCATTGCACTGGGAGTGGGCAGCACTCTGGGCGCCGGTGTCTATGTTCTTGCCGGAGAAGTGGCCAAGGGAGATTCCGGCCCCAGTATTGTCATCTCATTCTTAATCGCTGCGCTGGCCTCCGTCATGGCCGGCCTGTGTTATGCTGAGTTTGGAGCAAGAGTCCCCAAGACAGGTTCTGCGTACCTTTACAGTTATGTGACCGTAGGGGAGATCTGGGCCTTCATCACTGGTTGGAATTTAATACTCTCCTATGTGATTGGTGAGCTGCTGATAAATCACCATTGTCATTGAATCGTCTGAAACATGGATCTTCATCGTGCTCTCTTTTTCCCACAGGTACCTCCTCAGTCGCTCGTGCTTGGAGCGGAACATTCGATGAAATGATAGGGGGGCACATCGAGGTATTCTGTAAAACCTACTTCAGCATGAACTCCCCTGGTTTGGCCCAGTACCCAGACTTCTTTGCCGTCTGTCTAATACTACTGCTTTCTGGTAAGGCAGCAAATAATGTTTAAATATTAAGAAAATAACTTAGGGGATGTTAAGTGCTAAATCCACTGGAGGCCAACATGCACCCTTATTCCTTTAAGAAATCCTTGGTCATCTTGACAGTCTGTAGTGGTCTTGTTTTTCCCACAGTCACACACTATCACTGCTGCTAATGACTCAGTACAGAGACAGTCGCTTTGCACGTTCAGGCCACTATAACAAAGTTTGATTTAGCAACTGACAGATCATGAGTGGCTATTGGTAACTTGGAGAGAGAAGGATTTGGGACTGGAGATATTTTTGGTTGCTTTCCACCTTCATGTCCCTGTCTGTCGATTTTGGAAGAACTGTTCAGTCTCATCGTGAAAACTGACTCAGGTTTTTAAAACAGGTTGTGAAACTTACCAAGCTCCCATGCCAACACTATTGAGATGTCAAAAAGAGTTTGGGAAAGGTCTCATCCTGAAATCTTTATCGTGTGTTTTAGCTAATTACGTGCCAATGCACTGATTGCGTTGGGTCAGTGAGACCCAGATGAAAACTTCTAGTGTTTGATTGTTTTTTTAAGAGTGGCAGATGCAGAGATGAGGTAATATTCGCTCACCAAAACTAAATAGAGAAGAAAATTTGTGCATGTTTTTGTGAAAACTTTTAAGAAAAATGGAGGCTGGCATCTTTGTCCTCTGTGTCAAACACCCCAATCCATTTTGCAGGGTTATTAACTAAAACATACTACTTGTCATATATAATCTGTTAATATTTATTAAGAAGTAGTGATTTTCTGAGCAGAATGTGCGTTGTCGAAATACAGAATTGGTATCTCGTCAACTATACCACACAAAAAAGTGGATAATGCTGTGGGACACAATTATTCAATTCCCATTTACATCCTCAATGTTGTCATTTGCTCTAACTCACTGATTTGCAGTGTCCAGTGGGACACTGGTGATTTAGTAGAATGGAATGAACAGGCATTTGAAATTTGTCACGTATCAGTATTGTGGTGTGGTGATTTACAGGAATGGAAAATAACATTTTATTCCTAGCTGGTCTATTGGACAGGTTGATTTGATTGTTGATGAAAAATAAGCTGTAATTTCTTGTCTTCATGCCCATCTAGGCCTCCTGTCTTTTGGAGTGAAGGAGTCAGCGTGGGTCAATAAAATCTTCACCTCAGTCAATGTGCTTGTGCTGCTGTTTGTCATCATCTCCGGCTTTGTTAAAGGAGACACACACAACTGGAAGATAGTGGAAGCTGATCTTATAAATGTTACCATAGTTAGAAGGTAATTCATTCGTCTGATAATGTTTACATCTCTGTGTCCTGTTAGGCTAATCATGCAAATTCCTCAGGTTTATATTGGAGGAATTGACAATGTTGTTTTTTGATAGGGAAAACGATGTTGTTTTCTGTATAAAGTAACGGGTTTCTATTTTTCAGGAATTTATCAGCAACAGCCAACGTCAGCAGTGATTATGGAGCTGGGGGATTCATGCCATATGGTTTCAGTGGGACGTTAGCTGGAGCAGCCACCTGCTTTTATGCTTTTGTAGGGTTTGACTGCATTGCAACCACAGGTGAGGGTTTGGCCTGTGCCTTGCAGACTGTAATTGAACTGGGCTTATCAGAGCTAAATCTGCGGATACATGTGTGGCAGGTGAGGAGGTGAAGAACCCTCAGAGGGCCATTCCCATTGGCATCGTGGTGTCACTGACAGTGTGTTTCCTGGCTTACTTTGGCGTTTCTGCCGCACTCACACTGATGATGCCCTACTACCTGCTGGATGAGAAGAGCCCTCTACCCATGGCCTTTGAATATGTGGGATGGAGTCCTGCCAAATATGTGGTTGCTGTAGGTTCACTGTGTGCCCTCTCTACCAGGTAACCTTTGGATTTGCTTTTGTAAAATAAGTTTGGTTAAAAACGAAATACCAAAATCCACAGTATATGGAAGGAATTAGACACCATGTTTATTGAACTTAAGTCGACCTGTTTTTAATTTTCTAAGTAACATGCATGCTGTGTGAGGGTGATAATGGTGAATAAGTTGTGGTCAACAACTATGGTCACATTCAGCATCTCTGTGTGTGTCCTGGTATTGGATTGATTTCTGATGCTCATGTTGGGTGCAGGGCTTCATTCTCTCTGTGGTGACATACAGTATCTGCATGTCTTTGCTTTAATCAAAATATCTAGATATTTTTGGCACTGTCTGAAAACAATACATTGATGTGACTCAATTTTGTCTTTCTTTCCTTTAAATTTGTCAGTCCCCTAATCTACATTCATGTGGATTTTATTATTCATGTGATTTAAATCAGTTAAATTTCGGATCACAGCCCTCTATTGCTGTTAATTCTGTTCCTTCAGGATTCACCATTTTTGCAGTCCTTCCCAGCTTTTCCTAGCAGTGAAAACACGTTTTGGTATTTTCATGTTTCAGCAATGCAAAAACTCAAAATCTTACCAAAGTATCTTACCATTATATTTGTTTAATTTCGAGTCAAAGTAAACATGTTTAACTTTTCACAAACCAGTCACTAGATCGCACTGAAGTGCTACTTTATTCTTATATCATGTGAACTTTGCCTAAAAATTATACAAATATACTTCGCAAGATTTTGAGTTTTTGCTGTGAAACATTTTTACGGTTTTTGGAAATGTAGTGACTCATAAAACCGTTTTAAATTCAATAGGAGGGACAATCAAAACCTATTTGCAACAGTGAGCAACAGTGGCCTCTGCTTATAGCCAACAGATGCAGGCACATTTAATTCCTTTCCTGTGTCAGTGGAGAGAGAACCAGAACTACAAAAAAAAATAAAATAACGGAGGTTAAGAACAACCATGGACTTGTCTTTTTGTCTCGTGATAGACTTGTTACTTCATTATTTCAAAATAACTAAGATTATAACCTCGTGATAACAAATTAATATTTTTTATTATCGCAATATAACAAAGATTATTTTCAAGTCTGATGATTATGTGCTGGTGAATGCAATTGTCTTGGTTTGAGCCAACAAGAGCTGCAATTAGCCGACATTCACATTACACTGAAGCAGCTGGATAGTTTGTCGGCCTCCCATCTCCCGTCTTAACAAACCCAGTCAAGTAAACAAACGAACGTACAGCAGCCAGTGGCTACGGAAGCCGTTCGCAGCAGCTCTTTTAACAATAGCCTGGTTCAGTTTAATTCCACGGCTCCCAAAACCCCCGACTGTCCATTATGTTTATTGGTGTCAAGATTTAAAAAAAAAAAAAAAGAAAAAAAAAAAGCAGTACATTTAAAGAATCTTGACTCATATTTGATCACCGCCACCGAGTTCAGCATTTTGTGAGCCTATTGTGTCTTGCTGAAGTTGAAGTTGTGTTTATGTATAGCAAGGATATGTATATTCAGCTTACTGTCCCCTGTCCATCATTCAAATATTATGCATCATACGTTGCCACGTCCCCTCCTCCATCAACTTTACATCATTCACCAGTATTTCTGCAACTTTATACTGTATACTGCGAGAACAGGCGTTCGGAGGTATTACTGAAATAACAGACCATTCTCCTTAGCGGTATCCCATCAAAAACAATTCTGTATCAATTATTTTAGGGTAAAAAAAAAAAAAAAAGTTGCTCACTGGGGCGCTGAAGACACCAGTACTCTTAATTTGCCTTTTTGTGCTCTGTAAGAAAATCAGACTATGGGACAAGCACTTACAGGAAAGAAAGGCACATCTTAATTTTAATCAAGCCATGAAGCTGTTAATGTGTTTTTGTGTACGTGTTTGTGTGTGCGTGTGTGTGTGCGTGTGTGTGCGAGTGTGCGCGCGCGTGGGTGTATTTTGGCGCTCTCGACTAATGTGTTGGTCTTGCATGTCTCTGCTGTCTCATGCAGTCTGCTGGGCTCCATTTTCCCTATGCCTCGTATAATCTATGCTATGGCCGAGGATGGGGTGCTTTTCAAAGCCTTAGCACGAATCAATCCTAAGACGAAGACCCCACTTATTGCCACTATGACCTCCGGTGTAGTAGCAGGTGAGAGAAGGGGGCATCTAAGTGAGATCACTCCTGCTAATCTCCCCACCCAACAACTGTGAAAGACACAGACAAGCTGTCGCTGATTCAGTTGGTTCTCCGGCTAACCAATTTCATGAAAACAACAATTCAGATATATCTGCCACTACATTGTGTTTTAAAGATTTCAAAGTGTTACCACTTGCACGTTGTCATTTCACAGTTGTGCAGGTGCTTTGTTTTCTTTGCCAGAATGCCTTCAGCTTAACCATGAACCCTCTTTTCCATAGCCTGTTGGGCTCCATGTTCCCTCTGCCACGTATTCTCTTTGCCATGGCGCGAGATGGTATTCTGTTCAAATTTATGTCCAAAGTGAGTAAGCGCCAGTCGCCTGTGGCTGCCACCATTGCGGCAGGTACCACTGCGGGTAAGCTCCAGAGACAAGGACTTGCCTATTGGGGTTTGGTGTGGACTTGCTTGGGTTTTTAATTTTCGCTCACATCTTCAGGTGATGGTTCGTGGTGATGCATGTAAAACTTGGTGATGGTTTTTCCCAAAGCATGTGAGAAAATATAAAATTATTAAGACTACTCCGTTTTTTGGACATTTCCATGTTTTAAAAGTCTGCTGGCTTAGTTGTTTCTCTAAATAAATGCTGACGGTTATTTTCCTGACACTTTTAAAGGAATTGTTCTTAATCATGTTGGGAAACATACATGATTTGTTTCTTTGCTGGCAATTGAACATGACCATGGGTATTGAATATGAGGCTACAGAGTTAGCTTCGCTACTAGTTTTGCTCAGTCCAAAGGAATAAATGCAGTGCACCCTACAGAAACCATTAAAGCTCATAAACAAGTCTGTTATTTATCTAAGCACAAACGCTGTAGAAATAACAGGTTGTTTTATGTGAGCTTGTATGTACTGCTATTTCTTGCCCGGGAACAGTGACTTTCTGGAGTCTGGCTAAGTGACATATTCCTTTTTGGAAAAACCATTTACCCTGTCTCTATTTTTCTCTGTTTCTATTTGATCATTTTTGATTGGGAAATAATCAAAACATCAGATTATGTAATGAGTCGCTTGTGCATTTACGTGTGGGATAAAATGTCTCATCTCCACCTCCTGCTGCGACACTGCTCGCAATACGTCTGGGCAATTTTTCGTACTCCATCCTGTAGCCTCTGATTTGAAATGAATGGCTGGTTGGCAAATCTGGACCAAGAGCAAAGCAGGTTATTTCCCAAATGGTTGAACTATTCCCTTAAAGCTGTCACAAAGCATTGCAGCATTTTTTTCACCAATATTCCAATGTTCTCTTCTATCTTGTAAGATCAGCTCTTAGAAAGCTAATAAGGGGTTTCACCACATCAAAATGCACCAGTGGACCGCACACATTTGCATCACTGTGTTGAGACCTGCACACAGTGATGATCATGGCAGGTGAATGACCTGGTGAAGTCTTTTGAATGTGAACCCAACTCTCCAAGTGCACAGTGTACTTAGAAACTGGAAAAAAAAAAAACTGGGCAGTGAAGCTTTCTTAGTTATTTTTGTTTTCATATATTGTTGTAAAGGCTAGAAGACATATCGCTGCCCCGTGTTTGAACTGCTGCTTAGATCAGATTCATACATGTGTGAGGTGCTGAGATACATGAGAGGAGAATGAGAGCTGCACTACAGCGTCTCATATCAAGTAACACTTTGTATGGAGATGACTGCAGCTGTCTTAGCCCAGAGAAACATTTCATTCTCTCTTGCCTTTTGCGTGAACCTGCATGTAAGCGCCAGTAATTTGCATTTGAAGAAACAATATCAGCAATGCATGTGTGAACCTTGCCATGTGCTATGTGAAAATGATCGCAACAGGCTCTTTATTTTTGGGTCCGTTTATTCTACCTATTCACCGTATTTCAAATGTGTTAATCGTATTCCCTTCTGCTTGCTGCAGCCATCATGGCTTTCCTGTTTGACCTCAAAGCGCTGGTTGACATGATGTCTATTGGAACGCTGCTGGCATACTCACTGGTTGCAGTGTGTGTGCTGATTCTCAGGTGTGTGCTTATATAAATAACAAAATAGATTGAAGGACATGTTATTTTTGCAGCGTTAACAGCTTCCTTTATAGCTTTTTCCAAATCCCACATGTATGATTACCTAATTTGTGCAAACCTGTGTTATTGCATCATCTTGGAAATGTAAATGCTCCTATTGTAAAAATGTGGCTGCCTGAATAAATGTCAGTGTTTATTCACGCCCTGTACTTGCTAAACTGCAGATCTGCTGTGTAGGCCTCTGTTGGTTACACCAAGGTGACTCGTCACCACACTCATAGCAAGAAAGAGACACAGTGTTGATTCCCTGTTTTCAACCAGTTTTATAGGCCTTATTTGTTTAATGAAGTAAGACACCAACGCTTTGCAATGTCAGAGTGGTTTGTGGATAGAGGACATGCATACAGGCAGTACTTAAAAACATGCAGATCATCTTTTGCACAGCCACATCCACAAACATGTCTGAAGCACAGCCTTGTAATTTGTCACCTTTTTCATCCTCCAGGTACCAGCCGCATGGGGCTCTGGAGCGGCCAGCGGGTGCCAGTGAGAGGGACTACCTGTCCTCTGAGGAGGGCGAGTCTGACCTGACCGAGTCGGAATCTCACCTCAACATGCTGAAAGGGGGAGGCTCCACCATGCAGACTGTCCTGTACCCACCTGCGTCCCCCTCTGAGCATTCCTCCACTGTGGTCAACATTTCCATCTGTGTGCTAGGTACACATGCATAGTTAAGATCGGTCTCGGCGAATGAAACACTGCTCCATTAACATGTGTGCTCTCAAACCGCAGTGTTGCTGGTGTGCGTGATCAGCTATCTCACCACATACCACATCGACTCCATTCTTGGACTACAGGTGTGGATTCTGGCATCGCTCTCCATGTGTCTCCTTGTATTCGGTGCCTGCGTCTTCATGATCTGCAGGCAGCCTCAGACGAACAAGAAGGCCTCCTTCATGGTGTGTAGAAGCTCAGAGTTTTCAGGTGCCACGGCGCAGGATGAGGCTGTTCTAACACAGCTTCTAACAAAGGTTTTTTTGTGTTTGTTTCTGTGACAGGTCCCCCTCTTGCCATTCCTGCCGATTCTCAGCATATTTGTTAATATTTATCTCATGGTTCAGCTGAGTGGGGATACCTGGGTACGTTTCTCTGTGTGGATGGCAGTAGGTGAGTCTCTCGACATTTTTGACATTCTTTTTTTTTTTTTTAATATATTGGCATGGATGCTAACGTTAGCTTTCCAAACTAACTTATTAACTCAAGGTCTATTTTCAGGTGTCTGATAAACTTTCATGTGGTTAATCCAGCATCCTTTCATTTGATTCTGCAGGCATTGTCGCTTGTTTTGACCTTGTGTTAAGTCTTAGTAGCCAACGGTGATGACAAAAGGTGGAGCAGCTGCCGGCAATGTTTGCTATGATGTTTTGAGCTGCGTTTTTGCTGCAGCATAATTCTTTGTTCAAGTCCCAAATTTTTTTTGACTGATGATAACCGGGAGGGTAAAGGTTTATAAGAACTAATAATAATACTAACAAAAATTAAAAATGATGAGACTTTCAAAAGACTGAAGGTATCGCTGGATTATGGCATTCAAGTATCACATGACAACTGTTAATCAGATGTCTGTAGAAAGTAATGGGATTTTAAGCTTGGCTAAATGTAAATGGACTGCATTTATACAGGAACCAAAGCACGTTACATTGTGTTAACATTATAACATTTACCCATTCATACACTAATGGTAGTGGCTGCCATGTAAGGTGCTTCAAGAAATTTTGAGACTGTCTGGAGGAGCCGGGAATCACACCCACATCCTCCAGAACACGAGATAGCCGCTCTACCACCTGAGCCATGCCAAAACATGCCCACTCAGTTAAATTTCATGGATTACAACCATATAAAAATAATGTAGCATGGTAAAAGTGACAAGTATTCTCCCCTCATTAGAATTATGCAGTAATGTTCATTTTTCACTGCACGTTAAGAAAAAAATAATAGGGAAGTAATTTTTCCCATTACTTTTTGCATTGTTTCCGTTCCATTAGTAATGCACAAATATCCATTAAGTGTTGCCTCTGTAACAGAGTGATGTAAAAAACAGCAACTAACAATTTTATTCTCTATTCATACCAATAACATCATATAGCCCAGCTGGGACAGTTGATTCATAATGGATGAGGGAGATGTATGGTGGTCTGCAGGTCCAGAAACTTCAGACCTGTAGTCTGGAGCCCAGTGTCCAAAGTACAATGTCACATTTCTGAAGGTTTGACATTACGCTCAAGCATTGGGGGATCTGTAACATGGGAGACATGCTACAGTTCTCCTGCAGACATCGTCATGCCGATTCCATGTCATTCCTCTAGTCCAAACTCCATTCAGAAAAATCAATGATTTTTAGTACAGCAATGTCAGACGGTTTGGTCAGTCAGGGGCGACGATTGGCCCCTTGGTCACGTTGACACAGCTGTGCCTTTAGCTGCGTGACGTTGGCAGTGAGACATGGATGCGGCATTCACAGATGTACAAGGTCGGCCTGCTACAGCTTCGTTCCATCAGTAGAGAAAGTGAGGATGCAAAGATTCTATCACTAATGTTTGCTAAAAGCACAAACACTGTCGCAGTCTGTTCATAATTATAATCTCACATCTTAATGTGCAGAAAAACCTAACATATTGTAACACTAGCAAGCATCCACGGCATGTTATGGCGGTGGTGATGGACCATTGTCACTGATCAAACATGCAAACTGTTATCTTTATATGAACCCACAACAATGTGGTCAGTTGATTCCAAACGGGAACAAGTGCTTCAAATCCAAAATCAAAAGGCCAGTGAAGCAACTTATAATATTATTACATCCATTCGTCAGTCAGTCCTAGTGGCACTGAGCTATAGTTAATGTGTTAGTATAGGCATGCTATATTGCCATTTCTTTGGGTGTTCACCACTTGACTGGACTTGGACTGTTTGAGAATCTACATAAAACATTAAAGTCAATCAGTAAAACTGCTTTCATCTCTCTCCCTCTCCTGAATGAATCGCTGCATTCTAAACCATCAGTTCCAACCAGTTTCATTCAACGTTATGACCCACCTAGATTTCCTGTTTAGGGTTGCAAAGGGGCGGAAAATTTCTGGAAACTTTCCATGGGAAGTTAAGCAGGGGAATTTTGGAAATATTCCTAATTGGAAAGTTTCTATGGGAATTTTGGAAATATTCCTAATTGGAAAGTTTCTATGGGAATTTATGGGAATTGTTGGTTATTAATGAGAAACTGTGAGTGATTTAAACAATCATATACAAACAAATGTAAATATTTGTTTTGTCATAAGCAAACATCCATGGAAAATACAATTGAAAAACATGACATTTCAGCAGATTTGAGTAGAACCCCACCCCCAAAAAAGTCCCATTCAGAATTTCAAATGAAAGGGGACCCCACCCCCTCCATAAGAGTGACATTCAATACTTAAAACAAAAACCTCGCAAGCCTAGTCTCTGCATGTTCTGCATTTTTACCAAAACCTTTCACGCGATGGCCTCTTCCTGGGCCTCATCAACATCCTCCAATGTTCACCTCCTCAACATCTGCTGCCTCCTACTCCTCCTCCTCAGTGTCACTGTCCAGTCTTGTTGAAAATGGCTCTGTGTCAGGCTCAAAGGCTTTGCTTGACCTTTGTTTGCACTCTGTTGAACTCATCATCCAGCAAATGAGCAGATAGTGTATGCCTGGTTGGGGAGGTGGATGCTGGCCGGAGAATATTCAAAAATCTCTTCCAGTACACATTGGATGGCAGCATTAGGGGTCAGCCGGTTGCATAGACTGCACGAGCAAAACTCATCTGCATTTCGCTGGCTATATATGTACATTTACCCCATAATATTATCCAAAAATTACTAGACTTTATATAATCTGCAGGCTCAACTGTGTGGCTTTAATAGTCTTGTGCTTTGGGCTCAAAAGTGTGGCCTCCAGGGTTTAAGCAATCATCTGTGCATGTGATGGAGGAGTGCACAGTGCATGCAGGGGGTGTGGCCTTAATATCCCAGCAGCAAGCAGTGCTGTGTGCATGTGATTGATACGGAAGCCGAGAAGGGTCATACATTCATACATTATATTTTCTGTTTTCCCGTGATACCGAGTTAATTTCATTTGTTTTCTCAAGATAACGAGATAATTAATTTGAGATCTTGAGAAAACAAAACTATATTAATCATTGCAGCAAACGTTATTCGAATGCATGGATGTGAATCAGCACCTCCAAGTCCGAGGCCATGGTCCTCAGTCAGAAAAAGGTAGATATCCTTCTCTGCATTGGAGAGGAGGTCCTGCCTCAAGTGGAGGAGTTCAAGTATCTCGGGATCATGTTCACGAGTGAGAGAGGGATGGCGCGGGAGGTCGACAGGCGGATCGGAGCGGCGTCAGCAGTGATGCGGGCGCTCGACCGATCTGTCATGGTGAAGAAGGAGCTGAGCCGAAAGGCGAAGCTCTCGATTTACCAGTCAATCTACGTTCTAACCCTCACCTATGGTCATGAATTTTGGGTAATGACCGAAAGAACGACATTGCGAATACAAGCGCCCGAAATGAGTTTCCTCCGCAGGGTGGCCGGGCTCAGCCTTAGAGATAGGGTGAGGAGCTCGGACATCCGGGAGGCGCTCAAAGTAGAGCCGCTGCTCCTCCACGTCGAGAGGAGCCAGCTGAGGGGGCTCGGGCATCTGGTCAAGATGCCTTCTGGACGCCTCCCGATAGAGGTGTTCCAGACATGTCCCACCGGGAGGAGGCCTCGTGGCCGACCCAGGACCAGGAGGAAGGATTATATCTCCCGCCTGGCCTGAGAACACCTGGGGGTCCCTCCGGCGGAGCTGGTGGGAGTGGTGATATATGGTGGTCATATATCTTTTCAATCAGGGCCTCATGCGGGCTGAAATAGCATCATGCCTCGCTGTTACAGATAATATTCGCATCAGTGTGAGTCATTTAAAGAGACGGCCAGCGAGGCTTCAGCTTCAGGGAATCGTGTGTGATGGAAAGGCCCCTCATATTATGTTTGTTTTCTTGATATCTCGAATTAATTACCTCGTTATCTCGAGAAAACTGAACTTTGTTTTCTCGAGATCTCGAGAAAATTATCCCGTTGTCTTGGGAAAACAAAGTTTTGTTTTCTCCAGATCTCGAGATAATTGACTGGTTATGACGGGAAAACAGAGGAAATATAATGTATGAATGTATGACCCTTCTCTGCTTCCGTAGATTGAGGAGTGTACTTGCATTAAATCTGGTTGTTTTAGCCAAGATTGCTACAATATTTTCCCCAACTGTATTTAAGTTCCCTGTTGAGGGTCAACCTTCAGTGTTGTAAATCTGTTTTATTCCCATAACTTCCTGTTAGTTCCCATAAATTCCTGTTAATTCCCATGGAAAGTTTGCAACTTTAAAAAGTCCTGGAATTTTGTAACCCCCTTGTTGTAGAAGGTTGATCGTATTGAAATTAGATTTTAGTAGGACTTTAAATATAAAACTGATCAGAAAAGACCATTAGCTTAAACTAAAATATTGACTAAAAACAAGGGATCAGCTGGTTTGGCTTTGTCCAGAAGTACCATTTCTTGGAGCAGTAACTTCCTGGTTAGCAGGCACCATTGGGGACTTTAGGAAGTCACTGCTTGTCCAGAAACAAAATATAATGCGTTAATTCATGAAGAAATGTTGGTAGAGGTTAGTATGGTATGCTAAACTAGCCGTTGCTCTCCACTTTATTACCCATTCTGATACCTCTTTCAGGTTTCCTGATCTACTTTGGCTACGGCATGTGGCACAGCATGGAGCGCAAGCGTCTACTCCAGGATCCTCTAAACAGCAGCACCAAGGAGCACAAGGCCAGCAGGGTGAAGCAGGTCGACATGGGTGCAGTCGGAAAGGAACCGGAGCGTTTCTTGTTTCCAGACAAGACCAGTCAGTGTTAAGTTTTCCAGAGTAGTTATAGACTCTGAGGCCACCTGGCGACACAGTGGCCTATGACAGATGCTTGACAGCGCACAGCAACTACGCCTTTACGCTCTTGTATAAACCGCTTCACCACGTGCGCCTCTGTTACACATTCAGTCTGCAAAAGCAGCGTTGGTATTCTGCGTCACATGATGAGGAGCTGCTGTTTTTCAATCCCTATCGTTGATGGCACGCTAGCCACATTTTGCCTTTCGTGGAGTGTGAAAGTGCAATGGACAGGTAACACACTGGACAGTGATGATCATTTTCTCAAGTGCCAAAGCAGTCAATGCAAGACGAGGGCAAAGATTTTCTGTTTCATCATGGACCTCATTTTTTTTTTTTAGGTATCAAAGTTTTCACTTAAAGCAGGTTTTTTTTACTGGTAGACTTTCAATGTAAAATCTATTAAATCTGCTTACAGTATGTTATCTTGTTTTTGTTACACCAATTATGTGCTAGTTTTTTTTTTTTATTTTGTTGGAGAAGCACTCTTTTCCCCCACATGTACAGTACTGGAAAAAGGACCAACATCAGGTTCAAGATGTGTTTTCAGTCAAAATGTTTTAGATCTATTTTGTGCATAATTGTTTCATTTGCATACACGCATGACTGCTTTAAAATATCATAAAGAAAAAAAAAACACATTCAGACTAATCTACAATATTTTTTGAATGTTTAAAGAGCTTGGACATCTTGATGACTCAAAACAGCAGACGCCTGAGGGCAGGGCAGGTGTTGCTGGAAAAAAATGTAAGCTTTTACTGTTATAAGACACTTAGTAGTCACTGTGGTCTCTGCTGCTTATTTGACATACATTTGTTATTTTCATTTGAATGTGTGTTGTCCATAACTGTTACAATCTGAATATAAAGATTGTTATTTAATACAGATCTCTGCTCTGCAATAATGTTTAGTCCCTTCAGTCACTCTCAGATTACGGCAGGCTGGGTTTTCCTGCTTGTCGAAAATTTCTTTATTTTTCATACTGAAATGTTTATATAACCATGATGAAATTATTCAGTATTATCAGAGTACATTGACACCTGTTACGTAGAAGATTAATTGCAAATTAAAATATTAGAAAACTCTGTCTTTCCACAGCTATGAGCTGCCATAACAAGTGAATTTCCCTGTTGTGGGATCAATAAAATCTTCCTTCCTTATCTTACATGATTTGGATAAATTGGAAAAATCCAGGGTTCCTCTTTTTCTTGATGTCTACATTGAGCCTGTGTTGCTTTATAAGGTTTGAAGTGACTTCACTGGGCTGCATGAAGATTCAGAACCTCTTCCCTCTGCCACCAGTGTGCCTCCATCTCGTGTTATGATTTATAAGACTTAGTGAGCCCCGGTTTACAGTAAAAAATGTGCACAAGTCTGTTTGTTTATAAGAATCTACGAAGTTGAGAAATGACTGCTCCGGTTGATAGATTAGGACCTCCATATGCTGTGGAACAAAGATTTAAAAAAAAAAAAAAGTCTCAGCAAAAGTATGGTGGGTACTCCACCAGACTGAACCACAGCAATGGTATGGATCCTACACAAATGTAACCATGATATGCTGATGTAGTATCACTTTTTACTGACAAAAACCATAAATGTATTTTCCACAAACAGTGTTTGCCATTTCATGTTTTTTTTTTTTTTTTACAAACTTCTGAAAGAGATTGTGATGGACAAACTTGGTGTAGGGTTGTCATTTATTAAGGTGTTCGTTTAGTCCTAACCTGGAGTGTGTCGCTAAAGCTTAAACAGAGGAGAAAAAAAAACAAAAAACGGAGAACTGGTTTGCCAACCTGGTGAAATCAAAGCAGTCCAGCTTCACGGGTCCATAGGCTAATGGTGGTCCACGTTGGCCGGGCCTGGCGTCGCCAGCGCTGGTCCCGGCTCCCAGTGAGCGCCGAGCTCCGTCCTTATTCAATAGCTCAGGTTAGGTTAGAGTTTAAAAAGAATGGATCAATAACAAACGTAAACTGGGCTTCTCAAGAGTCTGTGCGTTGGCTGGGTCTCAGTCGTCCTCTTCAGCTGAACGTCTTGTCATGGCAGCAAACAAACATTTCTTCATCTTGCCGCGCTTTTTCACCTGAAATTTGACAGCTCATTAACAAGCTCCGGTGGGTGTGTGCGCACTTCAGTGACGTCACGCCCACAACAGCTCAACCACACTTCATTTCTCCATGGAAACCAGTCCAACGTAAACAAGCAAAAAGGGAAAGAAAAGGAGGGCTATACCTTTTAGCCCTCCTAACAGATAGTCTTTTTTATGTCCTGTTTGTGAGAAAAAATTTAAAGAGGAGACCATGAAAGTGTGCTCTTGATAAAGATGCAATGAAAACAGCAGGTCTAATCGTCACCAATAAGGAATTAATGCCAGATTAGGCATTGAACAAATAATCTTAAAATGTTTACAATGCATATTAAATGTGAGTTAAAAGCAGTTAAAGTTGATTAAAAGTTGAAATAGTTCATATTGACTTAAAACACGCTAAAAGTAGATGAATATGTCTTTGTCACTTTTAGGTGATGTTCCTTTAACTGTGTGAAGTTTGTTTGCTCTGTACGAGAAGGCAGCGGTGGTGATGCTCAGCCTAGCACCCCGGCATTCTGTAACCTTTTTTATTTTTGTTATATGGGTTAGACTTTTAATTGTCTACTAAATTTATCCTTTGGATTTAAAGCACTGTATGTGTGTTAAGCTTAAGTGGAGTGCTTACAAAGGAGTAAGATAGGTTTAAAGATATAGTTGTTAGTCGGAAAATTAGGAGTAATTTATATTTTTTCAGCTAAATGGAGGCATTGCCATTGTTTCAAAATGTATCATCCAGTTAGTTCATTTATCATATTTTAAGCACAGTTCGCCATAAATATACGTAATTGGGGGCCCCGCCCATAATGTTATATTTGATAATATAGTTACAACTCTGTTTGTTAAGTGAGAAGGGCACTACATTGGTCTGGTTTAGGAAAATATTGGTTTGGGTGAAAATAGACCTTTTCACAATGTGAATCATGTGTAAGAGAGAATTTCTGACTGCTTCTTCGCAAGAATTACCTTACGGCAGAAAGGTAAGTAGAAACGTGGTTGACAGGAAAGGGCAACAAAGTTAGTCCAGTTTAAGGATAAACACTCTGCTCCCGGAATGGAACCCAGGCAAGCAAAGGCTAAAATTGCCTGGGCGTAGATAAAATTGTTGACTATTGACACATGAGTGCTTATCTCCGTCATGCTACACACCTGGTGTAAATAGCTACTGGCAAAAATACTTTGCCTGAAAATATTTATCCAGGAAATGAAATAAATGCTGTGATAACATGACGGGTTGACCTTGACTTTACAGAAGTCTTCACTGCCACATCCATGTTTGCAGCATTGTCAATTGTGATCACCATCAGCTTAGACTTCTCGCCTGCTTTACATCAGGCCATGAGAAAAAGGGATGTGGAAGTTGTAGAGAGCATAGTGGAAGAAGTAGTGAAGTAAAAGAGGAGGTGGTAATTGACACGAGAGGCACGGTGCTTCTAAAACAACATATGTTGTGACTTTGCAGGAACTTAAAATGTCAACGTTTTTTTTCAACATTTCTGGTGTCTGGGCTGCTGTTGCTGTAAACTTATCGAAGAGAGTTAAAAGAGGTTATACACAACATGTCATACATACAGTTTGACATTTTTCCCCGCAAGATCTCGAACACTTTTCAGTCTTTTAAATCTGTCCATCCTCAGACTGCAAAAAATGTATTTTTATTTATATTCACAACAATTTTGAAAGGCAATGTTCTTACTGTCTGTGTGAGTCACTTTTCATATCACACTTATCAGTCACAGTATGTATGTGCACAACAAGCTCATATGGTAGCAAGTTATTCCAAACAATATTCAGCCTCTTGCAATGACCACAATGCAAAAGGAAAACAAATTTGGCGGAGTATATAACTGATACATACTGTAAATAAACAGGACTATCTGTAAAGCTATTTGTACATGTGTGTGCTTGTTTCTGGATCATCTCCGAAGTGAGCATGAAGCTCATGTCACGCAAGCCAGGCAACTTAAAACGAGCTAAACAATGCCCCCTAGAGGTATACAAATGAATAGGCCATATGAACTTCAGGCTGAAGGATTAAGGGTCTTTTGACTTGTATTAGCTACACTGTAGTCATGCGGTGTAGCAACACTGATAGTGGCAAAAAATAAACACCTGCTTCTAGAAGTAAATCCAAAAGAACGATCTCTCATTGTCTTTTTCTGCATCTGCTCACTCCACTTACTCCTTTACGTTTACATGCAGCTGTTATGAGATGAAGCTATGAGATACCGTTCGAAAAACAAATGGCAACCTTTGTTGTTTTTGATGTCTTTTGTTGCTTTGGTAGCTTTTATAGCTTTGCCAAATTTGTGCAAGTAAAATGAATGCTTTGATGTCAGCTAATTAAGCTCGGACTCAGTAAAATCATTCATTTCCCTACTTTTATTGCTTTTAAAAAGAATTGAGCTATTCTGAAACTGTAGCACTTCAATGACATTTATGTTCTGTCGCTGCTTTTTTTCTTTTTAGCAATTCAGCAATTCCAATTAGCTTTCAGGTGCATTTTCTACAGTAAATACAAAATTTATAATAGACTATTACTTCTGTAGATATGTTTTTGGGTCTATGCTTGTACTGTTGGTAATAGAAACTTCATTCAAACGTTAATATATGCATCTTCTTAAGGAGATGGTGCTTTTACTTTTCCAAATTCATGCTCCTGTAATTTTATTTAATTCTTTAAGAATATCAGGATAAACCTTCTGGATTTGAGGATCTCAATCACTTCATATCAAATCATACGACCTGTTCAAGATAACACATTCTGTAAACAAAGCCAGTTGGAGGTTGTTACCTATGTCATCGACAGCGCTGGCTCAAAACGACACGCTTGTCATTATTTCATCTTAATTTTATGACTCATCATATCGTGACACATCTACATTTATCTTGAAAGATTTAACTATATGAATACAATAGAATATTTTCAATTAATGACTGAATGATATCTTAAAGTTGTGACTTCAAAGCAAATTAGACTGTATGGAAGGATAAACTCTTCTTGGTTCTTTTATCATTCAACTTCACATTTTGGATGTCATATTTTCTATCATTACAACTTGAGAGAAAATGAGAAAATCCACTCAAAGAGTAATGAACTTTCAATGCACATAGTTGGCAAGTAAGTCATAGTAAGTAATTCCGACAATCTTATTTGTCTTAACACACAGTTGCAATTACATCATTCAAAAGCGAAGGTGGCTTTGATCCACTTGACTATCTTGAAACAAAAATATTAGCTAACAAGAACACAATGTATGAAAAAACGCGGTGGAATTGCTGACGTGTGAAAAATCAGATACTTTCTCATCCTTCTCAAGAGGACAAGGGTCACCAATGTTAAAGTTTGAAGTAAATCAGGCATCACCAACACCATCATATACAAAGTTCTATTTCATT
>CAAKHG010031967.1:36889-64044 GCA_901007715.1 Dactylopterus volitans
TTCAGCCGTGCGTTGAGAGCTGCCGTCTGCCACATCACACACACACACACACACACCTGATCCCAGCTCATTTACACGGAACCCAGCTTGATGCCGATGATGATGAAGTGCTGTTCATCAATTCATCTCAGGTGTCCGGCTCAGACATTGCTGACATTAGGTCAGAGGAATCGGAGGTTGGATCTGCAAAGCCGCTACAGTCAGCCGTCATGCCCAGAGACGTGGTGTTTGAGAAAGCAGTTGGAGGATTAAAATCTCAACAGGATAAATTTCAGACCACCAGCTTTGTTGAAAAAGTGGAAACCTGGTTGACAGGAAAGGGCAACAAAGTTAGTCCGGCTTGTAAGGTTAAACACTCTGCTTCCAAAATGAAACCCAGGCAAGCAAAGACTAAAGACTCAAAAATCAAGCATCGGAAGAAACGAAAGAGCTCCAAGAGCGTTTCCATCACAGACAGGATACTGAGGAAGTTGTTTGCTTGTTGCATCACGAATGCATCAAAGGATGACTAGCTGACGCCAATGTTTGATGAAAATAATCTGTGCCTAACTATGACTCATTTGTATCTTTCCCTACATTAAAAAAAAAAAAACCCAAAACATCTGTTCCTCCTTGCAAAGAATATATGCTTTTATAGCAGAGTAACATGATTGTCAGAAATGAAAGCCCGACTCTTCTGCACATGTGGGTCACATGTGCAATCTGACATCATCAGGTAGATGTAAACATAAAGCAATGTTTGCCCCGTGTTTCTTTTTTTGAGCATTAATGTGT
This sequence comes from Dactylopterus volitans, assembly GCA_901007715.1. NCBI lineage: Eukaryota > Metazoa > Chordata > Actinopteri > Syngnathiformes > Dactylopteridae > Dactylopterus > Dactylopterus volitans. Next base: position 37,664 of record CAAKHG010031967.1, read on the forward strand.
ACATCGCATCTGCGAGCATATCGAACGAAGTAGCACAACCTGGCCTTTCCAAAGATGTTAGCTTCTTGTCTGTGGAACACAGTGTTAATGAAAATTAGTTTTGAAATTACAATGAAATTCAATTCACTTCCATGTCTGTTTCCCCAGAACTGCTTCTTGGTTCAATAAGAAAGTACCTTTGAACTCACACAAAATGCTATTGAAAAAAGCTTTTGGAAAATTGTTGAGGCAATACAAAAAAAAGACAAAGTAGCTGAAGAATAAATGTCCCTCGTGCTGAATCATGATATAGCAGAATTCAGTATAGTTTGATCTGATGTCATGAGTGTATGACGGGGGTGGGCAACCGGTCCATGAAAGGGCCGGTGTGGCTGCAGGTTTTCATTCCAACCAAGCAGGAGCGCGCCTGATACAGCAAAGCGAGGACAGTTGATTGGTTGAGTGGAATCAGGAGTGTTCCTGCTCCTGCCAATCAGCTGTCTTTGCTCAGCTAATTCGCTGTATCAGGTGTGCTCCTGCTTGGTTGGAACGAAAACCTGCAGCCACACGGCCCTTTCGTGGACCAGTTGCCCACCGCTGGTGTATGACATCACTGATGTCTATGACGGACAGAACTGGAATATGATCACAGTGAGCAGGTGGACAGACATGAGGGCAAGCAGGGAGCCAATTGGCTGAGGAAACAACAGGGCAGGAGAGTCGAGACCAGTGAAACACAGGTAAAAACAATAAACACGCAGAGACTACAACATAACTCACAAAGGCAAAGTACAAAATAAGAATTATTGAAGATGGGTCAAATACAAATACAAGAGTTCAAATCAAACAAGAATCTTTATCTAACACAAACAGGACTCAGTCTGTTTGGCTGTTGGCTGTCAAGGATTTTTGGAGACAACCACAGAGAGCAGCACACACCACTGGATGCAATTTTCATCTCAAAAACACAAGTCTCCATACTAGGATCATGAAAACTTATCACAACTGCAACACTCCTGTATTTTCTGTATTTTCCTCTTAACTCATTATGATAACTTGCATGTTTTGCATTTTGTTTAAATTGGAACAGAGGTTACAAGCTTAAAAAGAAAAGTTATTGTAAATTTTATAAATGATCAAATCATTTCAAAGAATACATTTTCTTCAAAGTATGCAGAATGAAATTCTGAATTGACAAGTCACGTCAATAAATATGTGATAGGTATTGAAAAGAAACCCACAGGAGCTTCACAGATATTGCTGGATTTTGCTGAAGAGAAGGTCCTCCATACACGTCTGACGGGGTCGGGACACATTTTATGCAGACATAAAATAAGAACACATTGCTGAAAATTCACAGCTTTGCACTGTTCTTTCATCTGGAATTTACTGTACGTCAACCTTGCAAACAGGGCAGATGAAGGCTGGCACCACCTAGAGTTTATCAGTGTGTCAGAGAATTCAAACAAACCCACACAGGAAACAGGAAGCAATGATGATTTAAAAATATAGTCTTTATTAATATCCTTTTAAAATGGGTAATAATTTAGGGGGCAAGAACAAGGCGCCATAGGAGACAGACAGAGTTGGCTAAACAGCCGGGAGGGGGCGTACCAAACATCCAGAGCTCGTCAAATGTCAGAGGGCTAGATAGGAAATCGACTAGCTTAAACACACCACACTATATAAATCAAAACGTGCCACTGCACGCCTTTATTAAACAGCCCACCACTGATGATTTGGATTGAATGGAACACCTCTGCAAACCTTAATTTGTGTTTCCACCGCAGTCCCAACCTGTGAGCTACTGGACCCTGCGCAGGGCTGCTGTCTGTCCCTCCCTGCTCGTAAACCTGCCGACTCCATGTGCAATTTAAAAATATTTAGTAACACAGAAAAAACTAACATCATCAACACATAAGACAAAGTACAATAACAGGACAGACGCAGGATATGGAGTAGGTCATGTAAAAACTACACTGTGCGTGTGAATAACCAAACAGATTTGAAAACCAAGCTCAGGTTTAATGATTCTCGCTCTGTGGAACAGGACGGTTGCAGGCGACTGAAAGTGCAACATGTGTATGTGAGCAAACCCGCAAGATGGCGCCGTAAGCACCCTGATAGGCCCGGCTGTAAAAGCGGTATGGTGGCCCTGAGTAACCAAAAGAGTGAGCACAGCCAAGGGATCTACAGGTTATACTGAACTCGCCGTTGGTTTAATTGCAAAATCCAAACCAGGAACACAGGTGGACAATCAGGACACAGGCTGCTGGACAGCATGAGGAGACAAACCCAGGCAGGAGCAAAACGATAACCAGACACGAAATAAGCCAGCCAGAGCGATGCAAAGCACAACTACAAAGTAAGACTTTAAGTATAAACAAAAAGTCTAAATCTACAGCCTCCAAACAGAAAATAAGTTCAAACATGTCAAAACTCTGGTATAAGGACAACAGAAAAAAAAAGTTTAGATATAAAAATAGAAAAACAATTGAAAATGTAATATATCAATCAGTTTTTATTGTTTTAGATAAGTATTACAGGCGACACGGTGGTGTGGTGGTTAGCACTGTTGCCTCATAGCAAGAAGGTCACAGGTTCAATTCCTGGTCTGGGATCTTTCCATGTGGAGTTTGCATGCTCTCCCCGTGTCTGCGTGGGTTCTCTCCGGGTACTGCGGCTTCCTCTCACCTCCAAAAGCATTAGGTGTGAGTGGTTGTCTGTCCTTCATGTGGCCCTGCAATGAGCTGGCGACTCGTCCGGGGTGTACCTCGTCAGCTGGGATCAGCTCCAGCACGACCGTGACCCGCAACCATCAGCAGAGAAATCAGCTTATTTCTTAGTCGATCTCATCTGATTGCACATAGACTCACCTTCATTACATTTCTATCGTCATGCTGCAGTGCCCTTTACTTATCAGCACTCTATGGACTTCCCATGCTGCCGTTTTTTCCCCACGCTCCTCCACCTCCGCATCACCAGCCCATCTTAGCAAAGTCAACTTCTTCATGTAATGAGAAATCATCAGCCGCCACCACCAGTGTCTGGACCTCAGTTATCTTGTTGCTGCAGCCGCTGCTGCTCTGGGAAGACGTCCCTCCATCACATAGCCCCCATAAGTCTAAGCGCCAAAGACTTCATACCACTTCATCATCATTCACCATCTGCTGAAATAATTTGTCTTGTCTCCCCTGACTGAAGTTGAAGTAAGCTACTTTATACTATATATATGCATACTGTTACTGCAGTAATAAATTAATGGTATGTTATCTTTATGTTTGCAGGACACTGAATATATTTTTAATGTACCTACGAACAGTGTATTCTTAAAACTCACTCAACAAGCATGTCTTTTAGCACAAACCGCTCTATACTTAAAGTAAACTTAGGTATCACACTTAAGTATGTAAAAGAACATGAAATACACCTTTCAAAGTTGCTTTTGTATCATTTAATCTCATCGAGTATACGAACACAAAATTAGTTCCAATTTAGTAAACTCTGAACTAATCAATGATAAACTTAACTAAGATTCAATATACTTAACATTCTTATTCACTTTTGTCCACTCCAGAGCTACAGAGGCTTCCTGTTCAGCAGCAGCTTCCAGCGCTTGTGTCGCAGTTGCTTCTGTATTTAAGAGAAACTGTGCTCCTTTTGCATCATCCTTGAAGGTTATTTTTATTAACTACCGTGCCAGTTGTTTTCTTTTTATTTGTTTTTGTTGGCCGCTCATGTAAAATCATTGGCGCATGGCATTTGTCGACGGCATTGCTGGTGATGGTCATCTCATCCAGCTGCTGACGCAGACGCTTGCAGAGCTGCTGGTTTTCTTGTCTCAGGACTTCTTTGTGTTTCTTGATGGCATCGAGGCGCAGCAGGGCAGCGTTGTAGCGCTGCGTCAGGGGCTCTGGAGAGCCATTTGGAGTACATATCAATGGCAATTGACTCTCCAGCTTGCGACATGCCTTACTGACACGTAAAATTCGCTCTCCCTTGGCAATCACTGCTTGCAGTTTCTCCTTGGCAGCATCACTCTGGTCTCTGAGGTCAGACAGCTTCTTCCTTGCCTCTGAATGAGCTTCATTCAGCTGGTCCCGAATCCTTAAAGTATATCGCCTCATCTTAGCATTGACAGCTGTCAGATGTTCTGAAGAATTTTTCCATAGATCCAAGTTAGATAACTTCTGCTGCTTTGCATTCTCAAGTTTTAGCGTTGTCTTTTTAATACATTTTGCCAGCTTCTCGGCCTGATTGCTTTTCCTGGAGCTGAGTGGCTTCACTCGCAGCGCCTGCTGGATCTCAGAGGTCTTCTTTGTCACTCTCTCACCATGCTCTTTTACTAGGAAGAAGATCCTGCGTTCGTGATCTTTCTGGTACTCTGCAATAGTTTCATTGTACAGTTCGTGGATTTCACTCATCACTTCTTTGTACTGCTGCTCTTGAACATTGCCTTTGTCCTCCAGGTGATCATGCTGCTGTTGAATTTGGGTCAGCATGTGTTTCTTGTTTGAGATGAATCTACAGCGGACGTCCTGCAGGCGCCTCTCCCACAGCTGCTGCAGAATCTTTATCCGCTTGTTCTGCAGAGCGCACAGTCGGTCCACCTGCTGCAGGTGAACGTGTTGAACGTGAGCCAGCTGATGTTCGGCCTCCTCCAGGTCACCCACCAAACCCTTGATGATGGTGTCCAGTCCTTCCACCTGTGTCTCAAAAGTCTGCTTGAGAATTGTTATGTCTTCATGCAGCTCAGAACTTTTCGACTGGCTGAGGATTTCTCTCCAGCCTCGCTGTACTTTCTGCAGTATCGCAGCAGTGATCTCCTCATTCTCTAACTTCTTCACTATGGCCTGCAGTCTTTCTTTCCTGTTAGCCTTCGCTTCATCTTCTTTCTGTTGCAGGAACTGCAGCTCCTTCATCTTTTTCCCCCCGTCATCCTCGCTAGCTTTTTTTGACATTTTTGTTGTTCGACTAATTATGCTCTTGCTGAAATGGGAGCAGCTGATGTAAAATAGGTCTGAGCGTTGAAATAGGCAAACCCCTTGAAATATGTCCTCGTGATAACTGCTCTGTGCGTCACTCAAACAAGCTCCTTTTCTTTAAAGCACTTCATATCAGAGTCAGTTGCTGAAACCACTCGCCTTTGATCTCTATGACATCAGCATAGGCATGAGAGGTTTCATTTGAACTCCATTGTTAAGCCCTTGGTTGTTCTTGCTATGCTTGTTAAACATTTTTTTTAAAGTAAAAGCTAGAACATATGATCATTACATCAAATACATGGAATATGAAGAAGGCAGTGTTTAGTGTGGATATGCATTGATGAGGATTCATAGGAAATGAAATCAACAAATAATTACATAGGCACTCTTGGTATGACATTTCAGTCAGGACCACTCACGTCCAGAGAAAATAGAAGTTGTAGAAGTTTGAGAGTTGGCTACTTAACGATTTTCTTTGACAGAATGGTCTAGTTCAGGGGGCTCCTTCATCCCAATCATACTATGAGAGTTTCAAACAGCAGCTCTAAACCCCCAAACAATCAATTCAATTCAAAATCACCAGAAAAAATCCCCACACTTGGACGGACAGCGATCAGCCAAGTGTTAAGACTCCCATCAAGGAGGCGCTGCTCCCCACGGAGACACCAGCAGGGTGATAGGTTGAAAACATAAGAAACTGAAGGTTCTCATAGGAGAACAAACTGTTGCTCCTTAAGCAGCTAGTGTTTCTTTGCTACAACATGAGGGACGAGATGATCCCAAAAGTAGGAACCTAACTGCATTGAGAAAAAAAACGAATGCTGAAAGCTGAATCAAATTGTTCAAGCAATACTGTGAATTGTCTCTGTAGCTGTGGCTGCTAAAATGATGTGAGCTTAGAAGCAGAATTAGCAGACATCATAAAATAATTAGCTGACATCAAAGCATGTTTATTCATTTTGTGGAACCACATTTTTCTAGAAATGTTTTAATAATAAGGGTTGAAAAAGTTGACTGGAAGAATAAATGTCCTCCTGTCCTAACAGAACATTTTGATATTTCTGTTCTGTTTCTGTTTCTTGTTGGCCACATTATTATATTCAGAAGATGAAATAAGCATGTATTTGATTGGTTTCTGTATCTTGAAATATGTGGAACTAATTGATCAGCAAAAAAAAAGAAAAAAAAAAGCAAAGACGAAACAGAATTATGCGTGAATGCTGAGAGCTGGATACAATTGTTAAAGTTGCTGAAAAGCGATGCAAAAAACAGAAAAAAGCTCAAACTGAACCCATGTTCTAAAACTAAAGAAAAGCTGAATATTTTTAAAGTGTAGTTTGCTATGTTACAGCTCTTCGGTCTCATACAGTGTATGACATTAAAGAGAAGGCAAGGCAGGTTTGTTTATAGAGCACCATTCAGAAACAAGGCAATTCAAATGCTTTTCAAAGACATGGAAATACACTGAAAATTAAACAAAAATTAAATTGTAGATTAAGTGGAATACATTTCCAAGAAAAGTAAAGACATTAAAAAAAGCATTAAATGACCATATGTGCAAAAGAGAAAATCACATCCATTAGAATTTATGAGAAAACCCCAATAAATAATGTTTCTAGCTCTGATTTAAATGAGCTGACGGTTGTCACAAATCTCAGGTGTTCAGGAGGTTTGGTCCACAGATGAGGAGCACAGAAATTAAAAGCTGCTTTGCCTTGCTTGGTTTTGTTCCTGAGAACTCTGATCGAACGTGTCCCAGGTGACCCGGAAGCCCTGTATGCTTCGTAATGTACAACTAAATCAGATGTATTCAAGGCCAAGAACATTTCATGTTTTTTTTTAAACAAGCAGCAGGATTTCAACTTCAACAAGGGTCTTGTCCGTTTTTCATTAAAGTTAATAAATGTGATCTGAACTCTAAAGATTTTTGATCATAGCCTATACATTAGAGGTGTTTAAATATTTTCTGAGACTGCATGCTGAGCCTGGTAGAGGTACCTAAAAATAGCAATATAAATGCAATAAATTGTCATGAGAGGAGGGAAGAGTAAATAATAGTAAATAAAATAATAATAGTAAATAAAAGTGATATGCACAGAGCAAATAAGTGGTACTGACGTAGAGTGATAATATACATGATTTGAGGTTGTTATGGAACTGGTCCCATTGCAATGTTTAATATATATTGCACATTTGGTATTTAAAATGAATTTCTGAATCCGGTTGTCTTTTGGCTGTTGTTTATAGTTTTGATCAGTTTTTAAGGTAATTTTTAAAAGTATGACAAGATATTCCTTTATTTGTCCTATGATGGGGAAATTTACAGTATTGCAGCATCGAGTGGACAAAGTTTAAAAAAAAAAAACACATTGATAATTGATGAATATTGTTTAAGGAGTTTAATGTTGGCTGACATATTGAGTCATCTATGTCTGAGGAGCGCAACATGTTAACATTATGATCGTGATCTTGATTATACAGTACATGCATTTGAATAAACACAATCTGTACTACTGTAATTTGTGATGCTGTTGAACAGTACTGGGTTATATTGAGAAATGTCCCTAAAAATTTTTTCAACCTAACGCATATGAGTGGTATGACCAAAATATTAGGGACACTCTTTAGTATAACCCAGTACTGCAAAGTTCAACAGCATCACAAATTACAGTCCCAGTAACAATCATTAAAATATGTCAACACCTCTCTCAAACAAATTCGATAAAAAAAAAACGCCAAACTCCACCTAAAGGGAAAAAATATTGCAGCAGTGTTACATAATATTCTATGTTAAACATGCACTGGTCATAATTTTACTGCTGACTGTCATATACTGTATCTGAACAGGAAGTGGCGAGTGTCTCCCACTTTGTTTCGCGCCTTGAAATATTTCATTCACACTCACGAGCCAGCAGAGGGCTCTGCAGTTCATCTTTCTCCCTGCAGATCAGAGAGAGCGTAAACAGAGGGGCTCTAAACTCCTTTTCCCTTTTTCCACTCTGTCTTTGAGGAGGATGGAGCTGGGGAGCTAAACGGGGTAGTTGGAGCCTGCTGAGTTCCAACAAAGCGAGTCTGACCTTCTTTCCTGCTGAACCCCTCAGCAAACTTCCCTGATCTCCCCGTGGAGCCTTCATCCCGCTGACCATCCCTCCCGCACACCATGAAGCTTTGTGTTGTGCTTTGCCTGGCGCTACTTTGGGTGGAGCTCCAAAATGGTGAGTGAGTCTGTGTTGCCGTATTTATCTCAGTAGGTTTATGACTGAAACTAAATTATTGTTTGTGTCATCATTGGAGCTTGCTGGTAGGTTGTTCACTATAAAGATAGGCGGGGGCCACCAGTCTTTGTGATGAGAGCAGAATGGAACATGCTTTCCGAAAACAAGTCTCATTCATGTATGTCAAATTCATCGTTTCCTCCTCCCTCCGGGATCCGCTGCCTCTCATGTTCTACATTTGCACTCCACATTATGAACGCTAATTGTGACAATTGTGTTTGCATGAGAGTCGCCTACAGTTTTCTTTGCAAATTGTTTCTGCAGACCAACTCGAACCAGCTGTGTGTGAGGCACGCAACAGGTGTTTCGAATTAACTGACCTTCACTGCTGACCTTCCTTTGGAGTTCTCGTTAATTTTTTTTTTTTTTTTTCCTGAGGGATAAAACAACAAATCCTGAAAATCTACACCACAGAGTAATGATTCCTCTCTTGGGACTGTGCCCACTAAGAAAAAAAAACCAAAAAAAAAAAACTAGCAGAACGCTGAGAGAGTCTGGGTTCTGCACATTTTGTACCAGTGAAGGGGATTTCACACTTCCTGTTGTTACAGCTGGGGAAACACGAAGAGAAGCCCTCCAGAGGCTGCGCTTTATCTCCAGTCACCTCTTCATTCCCCCTCCCTCCTTGCACTGTTTTCTGTATATCCAGGTGCCTGTCAACAAATCAAGCGGAGAAAAGATGTAGGAGAGAACCGCATCAGGCCCGGAGGGAAACGGGTGAAGATCCGCGGCCCCAAACTGAAAGATGGAGGAGGCAAAGGTCCGTCTCTGCTCACCCAGGTGTTGGATAAGGGCCACTTCTTGCGTCTAGGCCAGAGTACGACTCTGACTCCGGGGAAAAACCTGGAACTCCGCTGCAAAGGCACCAAGATTGGATGGTCCTACCCTACCTACTTGGACACCTTCAACGACTCACGCCTCAGGTGCTTAGAGGACACATGGGCCACTTTTTTTTTTACGATGTAAGTTCATGTGAAACTGAACGAATCGCTGTTTTCTGCCTCCAGCATCAAGCAGAGTGACAAATACAGTCAGCTGGTCCTGACGTCGCCCTCTGCTGCCGACACCGGGCCGTACAGCTGCTGGGTGATACTGTGTGATGGCACACAGTGCGAGAGGGATACGGACCACTCGTATGTGTCATACATCTATTTCGCAGGTGATTAAATGTGATACACATACACTGCGTAATGTAACTAGCGGGACCCAGGGGTGTGATCACTGTACTAGTTCTAACAGAAAAGGGCATTTATGGGATACAAGGGGAGGAAAGATAGAGATCTGGTTTCAAAGAGTAATATTAAATGAGCAGTTAGCTCATCGGTCATGTCACTGGGCAGAGCCCTCACAGCATTTGGTCCTCCTCAGTGAGTGTCACGCTTTGTTGTTGTCTTCTAGTTAAGTATTTGTTTTTGGTTTTTTTGGTGTTGCTGGTTGGATCCACAAGAATGTAAAAAATTGGAAAAAAAAACAAAAAAAACAAAAAAACAATAAAATTGGTCTTCTCAAACTTCACAAAGTGGTGCTGGAGCAAGGGGACATCCAAAAAATGTGGGTTGGGAGTGGGACCAGAATAGGAAAATATCACTGCATTTAATTCCTTTGATGTGTCTGGAGAGAAAGCAGCGCTTTTTAAACATTGTTTGAGGGCAAAAAAAGATTTTGAGGCGAGACTAGGACAGAGAGAAACATGAATATTTAGAACTTCTGTGTGTTAAGATGATGTTGCTAACGGTTAAGAGTTAACAGAATGACGAGCGGCGGCTTTGGATCTCACTCCCTTCTTCTGCTTGCCGTCCTCCATCAACATGCTCTTTAGCCCTTTTGGCCAAGATGTCTGTGCAAAGAATTCCGAGCAAGCTTGTAGTGCAGTGAGTTGCACTGCGAGCAGGAGAACTGAATCAATCAACACACCCGAGAGCAAGTGTTCGGTTCATAAAGTGGGAATGACGGAAACACCATTTTCACTATTGCAAGTCCCTGATCCATCAAACTGATTCTGCAGCTGTTGTTTGGAGGTAAAAGTTTTGCTTATTGGGGCTTTAATTGGTGCGCGTCATTTGTCAACGTAGCCTAGCACATAATTTTAAAATCTAGAGCTGCATTAACCATTATTTTCTCTTACAAATGGATCAAATGAGCGCACAATATTATTCACAGTTCGTAGAATCATCACCTGAATGCAGATCCCCTGCAGCGACTGGGCATTTTAGTGCAATTTAGCAGATCGTTTTGACTCTTCCAGCTCCGAGCTCTACCGTTTTAGTTCGCCCTACCCCCACGCTAACGTTGCTCTTTGTGTGCTGCATCTGTGATAGGCTAACTCAGCATCTTTGCCAACTTTATTTGGTGCCAGTATCACACTGCCGCTGTGCTTACATGTCTGCATTCATGCACTTGCAGGCTTGAGGACTTCTTGTACCATGAAAACAAAAAGACAAAGAATAAGCGATTATTAGCCCCCATATTCTTACATTTTTTTTAGTAACTGCTTGACTGCTATAATACAACTACTATATAAATTCAGTGTGGAATACTGTGACCAGCTGTTGATGGGCACATTTACTGTATGAACGATGCATATACTTTTGTATTACGAACGCTATTTCCAGTGAAAAACGTTAATGTTTGACATCACACTTCTCTTCCTCTATTCAGACAAGGACAACCTCTTTGTGCCGTCTGCCATCCACTTTGAGATCGTGTACCTGCGCCCAGACCAACCCACTGTGGTGCCGTGTCGCGTGACTGACCCGCAGGCCCAGGTGACCCTGCACAGAGAAGTCCCACCTGAGGAGATTACAGCCAACAGGACCCTGGTGACCTATGACCCCAGTAAGGGATTTGTTCTGCAGAACCCCAGTCCAGAGCTTCAGGGGGTCTTCTATTGCAAAGCCACGGCCAAAGGAACGCCCCAGATCTCCACAAAATACCACCTGCTCTATGTGGAGGGTGAGGATGCAGAGATTACACATATCTCACGATAAAATAACCTGAACCATGTTGATGTGGCTCTGCTTTTACAAACACAGTAACTTTATACTGGGCTACTTGTTGGTCAAAAGTGCCTGGGAGACATTTTCACAGTCGTGGATCGAGTGCTGGTTACTTTGCTACTTTCAGAGTTGACAAAGCCGTCTGCTCACTCACTGAGCTCGGTTTATGTGGATGCTCGCCAGCTGAAATGGAAACATGCTGCTTGGATTTTGCAAAGAGAGGGATTACAGATGAGTTTACGAAATGGAAATTGTGTGTGATTCGGGCAAAGTTAAGCTGTGTCAATAGTAGGTGGAGATGTTTGACTGCAGAATCTTAAAACAGTGCACAAAAAAATTACACCTCTTTACCGACTGATGAAAGTGCTTCTCAAGATGGTTTAAAGTGGTTACCTAGAGTTCCCAATAGCAGCGAGACATTTATGGAATTATAATGTCTTTCTGTTGCTGGCAGTGCCAAGTGGTCCACCATTTGTGAGCTTGGAAAAATCCCCCGAGTTGGTGAGAGGAGGCGACAACATTAACGTAACCTGCGTTGTGCTGGGGGCGCCAGATGTGGATTTGAGCTTCACCTGGTTGTATCCTGGTCAGGTAAGAAGAATGCAAGGCTCAAAATGTTAATGGTGGTACCAGCCACCCCTCAGATGGAATGGAAGGGAACAGCAGAAATGTAACAGTGGGTCCAGAATAATTACCCACTTAACTGCTGAAATGATGCATCATAAAGCACAAATGTCCAAACTTTGCTGTTAGAATAATCACTGAGGTAATGACAAAAATATATATAGTTTGGCAATTGAACGAGACACACACACACACACACACAGACACACAGACACACAGACACACACACACACACACATACACACGAGGAAAGTAGAATATGTGGTCCAAGATTGCAAACAGGGACCACATATTCTGCTTCCCTCTGTTTTTTGTGTGTGTGTGTGTGTGTGTGTGTGTGTCTTGTTATTTATTCACTGTCGCAATAATGATGTCACCCACCATCATCTCACAACCTCTCAAAACACACTATTAACAGAAGGCACACACACACACACACACACACACACACACACACTTGATTAAATGGATCTGTGTATGTAGCTTTTCATCACCCCACACCAATTTGTTATTTTTGTTTTCAGAGGATAAATAATATGGGATTAAGAGGAGTATTTTAGGTTATACACGACTAAAAATGCTGATCAAAATGATAGAATCTACTTTGAATCAACTGGTTAAGTCATTGTTTAAAAAAGGATATTGAATAATGAGTTGTTGAACTGTAAATGCAGTTACTTTTTTTTTTTTTATAAAACACATTTTGACCAAGTGTGTACTTGTTCAGGAGGCACTACTGAAACTTGACGACCTTCTGTGCATATTTCCCTTTAGTTGCTTTGCATCTTTGTGAATGAGAATATAAGTCTGGCTCTCTGTGAAAAGCTGCACAGTAACACTTGTTTATTTGAAGACAGCCAACACCTTCACACTGCATTCCTTTTACTAACCCATTGCACGTCCACTCACTGCAGCAAGTCTGCAATAAACCGCCGCTTTATAGCTACAGTGAATGAATGAGATGTGCATTACGGACCCAGAAGTTTGCTGCCCTGATCAATGAGTTACATAAAGGGGGTTGTAAGTCATGTTTATACTCATGTAGGATCTGCGTCCTGTTCACATCCAAACCTCGTGGAGGCTGGTCAACAGAGGTATGGGTCAAACCGTGCGCTTGTCCCAGAGTGTCCTGACAGTCGAGGACATGGAGACCATTGACTTTGGAAACTACGTCTGTAAAGCCAAGAATCAGAATGGTGAGACAGTTGTGACAACCAGCATCATCTCCAAATAGCCCTGGCACTTCAGCCTTTATGTCTGAAAACTATATGTACTGACGAATTGTGATAACAATAAAGATTAGCTACATTTTGTGTTGAAGAATTCATTTTTTTAATTCGATTCAAAAGCACCAAATTGGAGCTACACTGGCCATGCATGAGATTCTCCTAAAGCAAGATCATCTTGAGTCCTGAGGGATCCCATCACAGAACAATGAAGCCAAATCGATTCGGCTTTTGAGATTTATAATCCATTCTGGAGTTCTGAACTTAAAAAAAAAAAAATAAAAATTTAACTGACCAACAAAAGCTGGATCCAAGCTTTTATGAGAGTTGATTTTCCAGTGATGACAATGCACCTAAACATGAATCTCACCCGTGTGATGCCCAGATGAGCTGCAGACCTTCCCTTGTCCATCACCACACCTCAACTGCACTCAACATCTGTGCGAACATGATTGTGGAAAAGCCAAAACGGTTTCATAACATGCGTTATGGGATGTTTTTACAAGACTCTCAAGTCTTACCAAAAGCAAGGAAGGGACTTTGACTTGTGTAAATAGTTGAAGTTGCAGAGCTGACCAGAGTTGAGTCACTCTGACAGCAGCAGCACCTGACTGCAGTAAATCCCGACACCCAATCAGACATGAGGACTAGTCGGTTAGCTCCGATGCTACAGAGGCCATCAGACGTTCTCTGGCTGAGCTGCATGTCATGTCCAGCAGAATCTGCTTTAAAGCTGAGCAGTGTGCCAGGCTCCCGTCCTAATGCGCTCCATATGTGGAATGTGTGAGCCCAGAACTTTTTGGTTCCTTGCCACACTTGCTGCATTTTCCACTTTGCTTTGACAGTTACTCACTGAACAGTCACTGGGTAGAATTTTCACATGAACTTCAGCTTAAGATGTGAATGTTTGACTTTGCGTAAAACACAATGCGCATCATGGTGATATGAAAATTAATTCCGATAATAAATCAAATGAAAGTGTCAAATTATTATTCTTACACCATTTAAAATAATGACTGATCCACCAACTTTAATACAATACTTTATTAATTGCATATTTCAAACAGGGTCAACATAAATATCAACTCCGCACAAATTCTCCTGTTGAGTCATTTCCAAGATGCTTTGTATCCGACATGTAGGAGGACTGCCTCTCACCATCATCTGCTTACCCCCACTTTAAAGCTGCATTAGGATGGCTCGGGGAGGGATGACTGACGAGACTTAAACATATCCACAGACTTGGATTGGTCCCTGGGTCAAACAAACAAACACTGTCAATCTTGAACAACTGCAATCTTAAAAGAAATTCCGCAGATGCCACGAGCTTTGGTAGACGGCCTGCATATGAAACTGAAAATCCCTTTTTAAAAGGAGACCTGCGCTGCACTGCTGGGGTGCTGAGTCACAGTGGGATGTGAGTAATATGATAGTTAGCTGGGAGCACTGGTGCAGGAATCCAACACAAGGAATTCCATGTCTTACTTAAATAAAGATGTACACCCTGCAGAGGGAAAGTGCCATCTGTAATTATAGGTCATCTCAATTCAGTCTTTCCATGGCTAAGGAACTCATACTGCAGGACTGTATCTGGATGTGTATGCATATGCGTGCATGTTTTTTTTTTTTTTTTTCTTTTTAACTGTACAAGTGTGTGAGCACTATGAAAGACAAACATCTGCCAACAACTACGAGTAACAAAAATAGTGTGATTAAAGAGACGTCCTGAGATTTCCTCCTATTCAACCCTCATCTACAATGTGACATGAAAGGCAAAGAACAAGATGGCCTTGTTTAAGTGCATCTGTGCAACAACTTTGTTTTTACAGTCCTTAGAGTCTCCTTACAGAAACTGTCAGAGTTCATCAAATCCTGCAGGAGGCGAACCTGGGATGCTGCGTTTGCGACGCCAACGGGACAAACGCAGCTCTTAATTCCGGAGGGCCAACTCCACTCAGAGGGTCTGCTTCCTGGAAGCAGGAGCCCGTCGTCATCTGGGTGAAACAGAATGGCTGGAGAAGACACCGGAGCTGCGAGGTGATTGGAGGCTGAAGGAGTGGGAAGGGGAAGTAGAAGTGGGGGACACCTTGCTGGGGCTGCTAAGGTCTCCATTATGGAGCTTCCACAACAGCTCTTCGTTCTCCATTGACAAACGCTTGTTCACCTTGGACTCCTTTTGAAGAGATTCCTGCAGCATCGCCTGCTCCGTGGACAGCTGCCTGCAGCGCAGCAACACAACACGAAACAAAGATGTATGGGCTGACTACAGAAGTAAGTTGTTCCGACTACAGAGGCAAATCTAAAATTTGCCACTTGTTGCATTTAGCAGATCTGGACCTGCAGGTTTTCAGCAAGGAAAAAGTAGACTGATGTGAGACAGGTGGTAAAATGATTCCATGTCTGGTTTTAATCACCTAATTTATATACATGACAGGAAAAAACAAAACAAAACCTCTGACCTTGACAGTGCAGCATGTCTCTCCATCCGAGCTTTGAGGTCCTCATTCTCCTGCTGGACTTTCTTGAGGCTCTCATCCAACTTCACATTTTTCTCTGTCTGAGGAGAAATGAGGCAACAGAATGAATATTCAGGTATTTATATAGCATTTTGTTTTCATCAGTTTCAGATCTCACCAGTTTGTCAATTTCCATCAGCTTCTTCTCCTGCTGGTGGAGCTGTTTGTTTTTGATATCCAGCACAACTTTCAGGCTTTCCAGCTCCTGCTCCAGATACACGGAGTGGGGGTCCTTCTGAGGGGACAATTAAGTAGCAGAAGGATGCTTGGGGGCTGGTTAGGACTTCACAGGTGCTGCCATAAACACAGCCGGCCTTATAAATCTCATGAGCCATGAATCCAGAACCACACAACAGAGGGCACTATCCACCACTGCGCTGGACTCATGGAGACATTGAACCCAAGGGTTTTGTTGTTATCCCACAATGACTGACACAAATCACAAACAATGCTTTGCATGTCGCTCAGGTAGTTTTTTTTTTAGTTTTGATCTGCTCTTATTGTTTATCCGATCTGTTCACAGCAGACGTGGTGTGGCAGGGTGATGTGACAGTTACCTCAGTCTACTGTATGAGGGCAGAATGCAGAGTGTGTGGGGCAGCGGCTTAACGCTGACGAGCAGCGGCAACACTCTGGGTAAATAAAAGGCCTTGTGGGAGGAGGAGATCAGTGTTCTGTAGCTTACGCAGACAGTATATGAAGAGTGCCTGATAATGCTAATAGAGAGCCTGAACTTAATACACATTTTTGTTTCTTATCGATTCCTCTCCCCAATAACCCTCAGGTTCATGATTGTTCCTTTTTGTATACTCAGGGTCAGCAACGCAGGAGTCATGAGATGCTACTGAGGTGGGCCGCCTCTATCGTAAGATTACAGATGCGAGTACCTGACTCTTTTCAGCTAGTTCCCTCCTCCTGCTCTCCTCTGCTGTTAGCTTCTCAATGAGGGCACTGTTCTCCTCTGTCAGCTCTTGAATCTGTCCCTGCCAATTGACAACAAACATATTGAGCACACACCATTTCATCAAGTGACATGGCAGGTTACTGCTTATGTGAAAAATAGTGAAACTTACAGACAGGGCAGCTTCTGCATCCTTCAAAGTCTTGTCCAAAGACTCCAGCTCCTGAGTGTGGATTTTCCTGAGCTCTGAAGAATTTACAGATACATATTATGTTGTAAACACATTTCAAACTGTTGCACAAAGGGTCACTGCTAATCACAATTTCCTGACATGGTGACCAAAATTACACATAATGGAACACAGAATCCCACAGAACACATTTCATTTTATACATTTCATACATGCACTGCTTAACTGAAGTATAAAAAGCTAGGTTACGATGAAAAAGGATGCGATTCAAGTAATTTGGTGTAGTTCTGTTTCCTCACCTTCCAGTGACTTTTCATACTGCTGTTTAACACACTGCAGCTGCTCAACGTGGCTGCTCTCTAGTTTCAGCTTCATGGCTTCATGATTGGCTTCAAGTTCTCCCACCTTAAATTATGCAACAAAAAACAGAACACATTTAATTTACCCACAGCATCACTGACACCGATTTATTTGTGCACAGAAGAGACAACACGCCAGAACTTACGCACTTGTTTACATCCAAGCTACAACTGAGTAATTGGTACAAATATGTAATTCTGTTCATAATGAGTAGTGGTTTAGAAACAAACCTGCTGCTGCATGAGATTCTTGCACTTATCAGCCTCCTCCTGGTAAGTGAGGTGGACTTTATCCCACTCGGCCTGGTAGAAGGCCTGCAGCCTCTGCTCCAGCTCATCCAGGTCCCTCCGGTGCTGCACCTGCAGTTCTTGCAGCACATTCTCCAGAGCAACTCGCGCCTCCTCCTTCTCCTTCTCCAGACGTTCAGATAAATGGACGGAGCAAACTGTAAATGAAAACTACATTTAGTAGATCTATACACAAAACCTAGGCGAAGAGTAACAGGACATTTAAATGAAGTTTTGTCACTTTAAGCAGTCAGATAATTGTAAAATTCATTCAAAAGGCAAAAGTTAAAAAATAATTAAATAAATAAATAAAAAATCTGATTCATGTCCATGGATGATTCTGGCAAAATGTGCAACACTAAATGTTTTCAAAACAGGAATGGAAAATCTGACTTTCAGAGGGAGGTGCCTCCCACCCGCATTTGACTACATGGCAGTTATTTATGGACAGAAAAAGATATGGTCACAAGCATAATCTTGAAATCTGGAGCATGGTTGACAGACTTCATATCACCCTCGTCTCCAATTTCTGCAGTTGGTCATTTGCCAGTTTTAGGTTTGTGCAAGTGGAAGATTTTGTTTTCTTACTGTCTGCTGGTCTCACTGTGTCTTTGTGTTTAAATCTGCTCTGATTGGGTGAGAGACCAACCTATTTGCAGTGTAGGTGTGTGTGTGTGTATATCACACCTAGGGAGGGAGAAAAACTCAATTCTTATATGAACGGTGGTTCTCTTATGATAGATTGTCTCAAAACAGAAAAGTCAAAAATCCTAATTTTAGAACTCAATTTCAAACAGCATGATTAACCAATAACAACTAATGCAATATGCACATAACATGTGCCTCTGACATCAGTATGCTCCTGATGGCTGAACCAACTGAATTGTGAAAGGTCACAAACTTAAAACATGTGCATTCTTTTTATGTTGTACACAAGGATACCTGTGAGAATGGCTGAACAACAGCAAAACGCAGACTGAGATGACCTTTGTCATCCGCTGGGTTAAAAGCTAGCATGTGGAGGCATCTTGGCTTTTGTGAATTTGAAGTGAAAAAAGGACCTGGACAAGTCACACTGCATGTAAAGTGTGAGTAACTAAAGTGATTTTTTTTTGGGAACAGTATCTTCAGCTTTTGAGGCTTCGGAAGATGACTGATGGAATTGATGCTGCCAAGCAGGACGCTGATGCTAATGTAACTAACACTGCAAGTGTTTTTAGTGACAATGACTGAACACAGCTCCCGTCTGTTTGCCACAGCAGCGATGGGCTGCCCACTGGACCTCCAGGATCTACCGGTGGGTGTATTTGAAAAGGTTTTTACAGCTGAGAATGTGAGTGAACATTAGTACAGAAAGTTCCGGTGAGCCACACCTGCTTTATGCACAGGTAGCACCTGTTCTGCTGAACTATGTTAATTTGGTGGTTGCTGCAGGCACACTTAAGTTTGTTTAGTTGGTTTTGTGCAATTCTGTGCAATATGTCAGCAAACCTTCCACTTGACATGACTCTTGTATGTGTTACTGACATAAGAAAACTAAGTTGAAGGAAATTGCTTGTAATTTTCTTTTCAAAAACCAGGCCTCACACATTATGAGAATAAATGAACTACTACTACTTAGAATATGCAACTTTGAGTAGACAGTTGGAGTATAAGAGTTGTAATATTAGAGATAACTGGTATCCCAGCTGCTGACTAAATGTTATGTTGTTTTTGTACAGCTTAACTATGATTGAGCTATGACAGGGTAACACTGCACTGCAGGAGCTTCAAGATTCACCTTGCTAAGAGTGGAATAACGGTAGTAGATCCAGCAACAGAGGCCAAGCTAGGAACCATCTATCAGGCTTTGGCATGTACAGCCCAACAAACTGAGGCCAGCATTCCACAACCATGTGTAACAGAGATCTGGCCATATGAACCTTTCCAGTCAAAATCCACAATACGAAACAAACACCTCATGGCTCACATGGGGATGAAAGACAACCAGTTTATAGCAGATCTTAAGTTAGCTGCATTTTGGCTCACCGTCAGCAGCTTGATGGGGTTTGGAAGTGATAGATATTGTCGATGCTGAAACAGGCAGTACCCTTCATACTAGTCTGAGGTCAGTGTTGGTATCACTCTCTCCTCTTGGTGAAGAATGTGTTAAAGTGCAGCTATAACCGCGCTCAGTGCATAAGAGCAGTCATGTGGAAGTCCCATGGCGCGTCTGGATACCAGCATGGGACGGGGTGTGCGCGTGTGTTTGTGCGTGTGCGTGTGCGCGTGCGTGCATGTGGGCCATGAGCCACAGAAATAAAAGCTGGAGTGCAAGCATGTGTTTGAGCCTGCACATGCACAGCTATTCTGTGTGACAGCACTTTGGCTGGACATAAAACATGGCTTGGTGTCCCTGAGCCTTGTCCATTGTCCCTCAAGTGGTGTGGCATTCTACCTCTGGGAGACCCTGCTGAGTGGGGTAAGGGGTCGGCCTTAGGAATGGGCTGACAGCAAAAATTAAAAACAAACAAGCCTTGTCAAATTGGTATCAGCTTTGTGCTCCACTGTAAATCAATTAACAGGCAGAGGGGGTGAGCCTTCCACATACAGTCCCTTCTGCTAAAAGAATTGATTATTTCGAGGAAAAAATGGCACCAATTCCATCAGACAAGAAAAGTTATGTCAGTAAACAAATCAAGTCAAGTAATAGCACAGCTATTCCTTGGTTATGGCCATGCTAATATTAGTTTTTTCTGTCAATAATATTTGTTCTTTTCACTATCAATATCATTACTAAAACTGGAAAATGGCTAAGATCCACCTTAGACGTTAAACTACCAGACTTTAGCAAGAAACTACAGTAAGTAAACCAAATAAAAATACTCATTATGGAAAAAAATTAAGCCAACACAGCAAAACTGTGTTCATTGTGTCATGAAAAGTCATCAGAAATGCTTCCTGACTTTGTCATGTAACCTGATAAAAACACAATATTAGCCAGGACTGGGTACTTTGGTGATAACTTGTGAAAACACAGCTAGTGTGAGACCAAGGTGACCTGACTTACCCAGCTCTCCTCGAAGGTTGACCAGCTCCTGGGATAGCTCCCTGCACTGCCTTGTGGATTCATCACGCTGCAGACAAAAAGTAAAGAGTCATGCAAATGCATGATTACATTTATTGGGTTGACTTTTTTGACAACGCAAGAAGATTAATTGTATGAATGTGAAAGGTTATTCATAACCAGAAGATAAATAAGGTGTGTCTTGCCGCACACTTTGGCATGCAACCAAACCATATAATGAGTACAGTATTCCTTCCAGGATGTTGTGTTTGACTGCCAATTGCAAATACATGCACTGCAGTAGCTAACAAAACAAAATGCATTATCAGGGCGCTACAGGAAAACTTGACATTCAACTAATGTTTTCATTGTTAGCAAACGTCTTCCTTTAATTCTCCCCTTCTGACTCAGTTGTGCAGCAAGGGAGGCTGCACTGTAGCTGCAGTGCTCCCCTTCAAACTGACGCATAGGTGGTCCAAAAACTGCTTGGCCTCTATCTAATACCTTTGTTTTACTGCAGTGATTCCCATTACCTGACACACCTCGCAATATTTCACACAGCATGCGTGTTTGGAAATGAACATATAAAACAACATCGCAAAGTTAACAGTAACATATCAGATAGGCTAACCTTCACTTTACTGCTCAGTCTACAATAAACACACTTCAGCTTGATCCTAAATCCTCTCATCTACATATACTGTATTACTCACTGCAGAGTAGAATAATGTAGAAGCCAGTTACCTGCTCTGCAGTGCAGGAAGCATTAAGGCACCCTTTGCTGCTAGAACAGCCCATAATCCAGCATCAGCCCCGGGCTTGGGTGCCTGATTCTCCCCTTCGCCCCCCACCCCTGCCCCAGGGTACGGAGACCCAGTATGCCAGGACAAACAGTGGTCCAGGTGGGCACACCACCTCCACACGCCTCCTCCCAGACTGCTCCGACTACATCTGAGGCAGGACTGAAAAAGCCGCTTCACTGGCTATGGTGCCTGACTGCAAAGTGCATTACCGTATTCCACCTAAAAGGGGGGAGCAGGCTCTCATGGAAAAACAGCCTCCTCACCACTGAGGCGAGGTCCCTTTAAGACGGCACTGAGGGCAGCCAGAGTGAAGCAAACAGATAAATTGTACAGAGCTGTCTGACATCAGGCTGACGGAGCAGGACTTGTGCTGTACAATGACCTTCCCAGGGGATTCATAGAGAGGCATCATTACCACCATCCCCCACTACTCATCCCAGCCTACGTTAAAATCATCCTCCCAACCTCTGCACCACTACATTACAATCTACGACAGATGCCATTATAGATCAAATTCCTAATTTCAGTGCGAGGATGTCACTTGTTGAACAAGATTGTAATTATTCTTCAGCCTGCATCAGAAACGGTGAAATAAACAGCAAATGTGAACCACTCTCACTCTGTAACAGAATAAGGGCTGAGAAGTAAATTGTATCGTTACAATGCATCCAAACTTTGAAATCATTCAGTGCAACACCGGTAAATGTTTTGAATTTATTGATCACAAACAACTATGGCTTAAAAATGAGGTGTAATTCCATGTCTCATTATTGACTGCAAAAAGGTTTTCATTATTTAACTTGCTATTCAGTTGCTCAGTTAGTACAGCTAATGTATCTCTAATAGGGGTGTAAAGAGATAACATATCTCTAGTGTATATAACGATGGTACACATGTCAGGTATCAAATAACACTTGGTGGTGGACTGAGATTAATGATTAACTGCATCAGATCAGGCTCCAATTCCTTGGAACTATTTGGAATATAAAATAATGAAGTGATGATGTGCAAGATAGTAAACTGCTCATTTTTTGGGGGGAATGTGTTGGATTCCTCTACTGGAGGAATATCAGCATTTTCTCACTGAAGAGAAGGTACGGTGCACACGGGCCAGCGCTTACACACCTCATCCAAGAAACAATGTGCTGCTACTCATAACCGTATCAAGTCAAAAGTTGGAACATTCTCACACTGTGACAGTGTTATGAGTGGTAGTAAACATTCCACTGTGCACCACCTACACATAGACTAGCCTATCAACTTACTTTATACAATGTTAATTTTTTTTTATGTTGGATTAATCTCTTGATATACCAGTTGCATTGCAGACTCCATCCATGAGGCAGAGACAGCTGTTTTTTTTTTTTTTTGTTATTGTTTTTTTAAATCAGAGGAACAAGCATCTCAATATTTGTTGATGTAATTAAAATACAAACATGAGAGAAAAAAAACAGCTGCTATATTACACTAGTCAACTCCAGATTTTTGTTGTGACTATAATTAACAATCTGCCCATTCTGTCTTCAATAGAAGGCTTGTAAGCCCGTAGTAGATGAAGGCATTGCTATGGTAATAAGAAGGAAATATCATGCTATTGTTCAAATGCCAAAAATATTAATCACGTTTAATGAGAAATAAAAATCAAGATTTACAAGGCACATCTGATCACAGCATCTAAGCTTTACTTCTTTTAATCTGTTATGGTAAAAAACATTGTGATGCTGAGTGGTTATTACTAAGTTAAATAGGTTAGGAAGAAAGTTGTGGTGTGGTTGTGTGGTTAAAGTTACCAGAGCAATCAAGATTAACATTAACCGGAAGCTGGTGGCTAGAGCCAAAAATTGCACTCCTGCCTCACTCTGGAGTATTGCAAGAGTGAAGGGAGTGACTGTAATCCAGGGCAGAGGAAAAAGGGAGCATTATATGACTCTTACAAAGAGAAGTGATCATCTAATTTTTGGAATAAAGCTATTGGCTGTTAAATTCTAGTGAAGGAACTCCCCTGTTTCTTGGCTGCACTTTCATGACACATACTCTGAACTTCATGAGACATTGATGGTGCATAGCAGTAGTTAAGCAATCCCATTAATTTCCCAATGCTATTTAGTAATACACAATACTTCATGTGCACAATAATGACTCGGAAAAAGGAGTTTAGAACACAAAGATGGGAGCCATCTACCCGCATAAGGTGGCATTAGAGTTATATGACTTTCAAAGGCTTTTCAGAGCAGGAACTTTTCATTTACCTAGGCTTTTGAAAAACCTTGGAGAATTTCCACTGAAATTACCTGAAAAAAAACAAACAAACAAACAAACAAACAACCGACCCCAAACTTTCCCTGAAAAAGTACCTTGTCACGGGTTAAGACTTTTCAGATAACTCCGAATTCTTGGGGGTGGAGCTGTGTGCTGAAGAACGGTGATTGATGGAACACAGTGTTTACGTTCACCTGTCATGTTTAAACCTGTGGCTGCAAAGTTGTTTATTTAAATTTCTATAATCTTTACTTAGTTTGTGTTTTGATTATTTGGACAATGGTGCAAAAGAAGATGATCTGTGAGGAGTGGACAGTAAGCGATGTTCAGGCTCTTTTGAGCATATTTGCGGAAGACGACAATTGGCATGACTTTGAGTCGGCGAAATTAATGTAGCGCCACACGCCGAAACAAAGTTGGGAGATATTGAGGAAACTTGAACAAGATTACAAGAAGCCGAGGGACCACAACGGTCGCGGTGGGTCCAACCGCTGTACGAACCAACGGTCTACGAAGCTCAATGCCATTCTGGACCTCAAACAGGCATCTGGCACCGGGACAACGAAGGGCTTGGCGACCTTGTTGCTTGCGGCCATGAGCCAAGATACGCAGGAGGCGGTGAACCAGTGGAACGAAGGTAAATCATAAATATTCACTATTTAGTTTGTTACATGCTGTAACAGTAGTCAGCGGCACGCCGATTGTTTAGTGAGCCAAAAGCCAAATTAAGTTTATGCGAATGCTAACCGGTCAAGTGGCTGATGCTAAGCCTAAATCACAGACAGAGAACTGGACGTGTTGGTCTCGCGCCATGAGGGGAACACTGATTTATGTGCTGTGATTTCCAGATGAAATGGACCGTATGGATTCGCCAAAGGTGGAGAAAATGTTCTCAGGGGATACAACTCAAGACGGCAGGACCAGCTCTCTGGCGGTCCTGGACTGGCTTGTCTAGACGCCCCGCCAGAAGCCCAAATGTTTTACTGACTTTTTTTGTATTGTAAATCTCATGGCTCCTTGTTTTTGCACCTTTTGTTTTTCATTTATAGTATATTAAAAAATTCTGGCCTAATATTTATGTGTTTGTTTATATGGCATCAAAATTTAGGTACAGTATAGGACTGTTTAAGTTCCATGCGAGTAGAATTAAATGCAGGCATTAGTGTAAATCTATGTGGGTTTAGGCTTTAACAGGGACTACGTCTATAAAGTGTAGTGGTGTAGTGCAGTTCCTTTTATGTCAGCTTGTTTTGAATAAATTTTCCGCACAGACTACCAGGAATTCTTTTACCCGGGTAGATAAATTCCTGGAAATAAAAGTTCCTGGGAATGTTGGTGGGAAAGGTAAACTGACACTGTAATGTGATGGAACAGTTGACTAAGTTCGGGAGCTACAGCAGAGGTGGGTCGCATGTATGTTCATGCCTGTGAATTAATTTATTTGGAAAATAGGGCCACCAAACTGGATCAAGTAGAATGTGCTCATGCTGGTTATACAGTACATGTGTGCACATAAATGATGGCCTCCAAACTCCCAACAAGAGTGTTTGAAGCAGCCAGCTCTCAAAGTCCAGAGGAACTATTGTAAAGGATTGATGGCAAGTTGCCAGTGACTTCTGGAGAAAAAGTATGCATTTATACTACTGAATTAGGACTAGCTTGACAAAATAAAACCAAGGCATAAATGATGAAACCATCAACACATTAATCTTAGACATATTACCAGTATTAAGTGTTTCCATCTGTGTGAAAATGGATATAATGTATATGAACTGCAGTGTAATGTTTTGTATTATTTTCACCATTAACTGATAATTCTTTTGGTGGATACAATAAAATTGTGAAAAAAAATATCCATCTTTATTTTTTTCTGATTCATAGTTGAAAAATAAGAAAAACTTAACTTAAAACCGATTTAGTATCCTTCGATTGACTAACTTGTTAATTGGCTCATTGTCGCAGTTCTAGCTTGTATTCATTGTTTTAGGAATTTGGAAACCTAAAGCAGCACCAAGGAATACTGCCAAGGAACAGTGGCTTCTGTGGACATACGTAGCAGCTTAAGGACTGATGGAGCAACTCTGTTTCCCAAAACAAACAAAAAAAAAAAAAAAAAAGATGTGATGAATTGCAAAACATTGAAACCCAAAATTTTGGGTTTCAATGTTTTGTAATGAAAATAGTACAAAGGCTACATATCACATGTTGAAACTAACACATTTTGTTTTTTGAAAACGATATGCCCATTTTGAATTTGACGTCAGCAACACATTTAAAAAAGGAGAGGAATGTCAACAAAAATTGGTGAAATGGTAAAGGAAAACACCTGGAACATCTCACAGTTGATTTGGTCAACTGGGAACAAGTTACTACCACGTTTAGGTATAAAAGAGACCCCAAAAAAGACTTAGTCTTTCTAAAGTCAAGCTGGGCAGGGGTTTATCACCGAGAAATATTATTCTTAAAACAAGGTAAAATTAAAAACAATCTTTGGATTTCATTGTCTACAGTACACAACATAATTAAAAGATTCAGCAAATCTGAAGAAATCTCTGTATGCAAAGAACAAGGCCATAAACCAATATTGGATGATTGTGATCTTCAAGCCCTCAGACATCACTGCATTGATTCTGTAGTGGACATCACTGCAAGGTCTCAGGAAACACTTAGAAAAAGCACTGGCAACATGTTGCTGCATCCACAGATGCAAGTTGATCCTCTACCATGCAAAGAAGACACCGGATATAGATCAGATCAAGAAACACAGCCACCTTCTCTGGGACTGTGCTCATTAAGATGGACTGAGGCAAAGTGGAAAATTGTTGTGTGGTCTAAACGAGTAAAATTAGAGATTTTGTTGGGGCATCATTGATGTAGCTTCCGGCCTTTAGAGGAGAAGGACCACAGGGTTGTTATCAGCGCCCAGTTAAAAAG